>JAVXUO010000590.1:0-60129 GCA_033065855.1 Escallonia rubra
CCGCGTAACTCTTCTGTCGACTATGTGCAGTCTTAAGTTTGTTCCTAATCACTTGAATTTTGTCTGCAGTGATTTGAACAAGTTCTGGACCTATCAGTTTCCTTTCTCCAACCTCACTCCAACAAATTGGTGATCTACACCTCCTTCCATAAAGAGCCTCAAATGGTGCCATCTGTTTGCTAGCATGATAACTGTTATTATAAGCAAACTCTATCAAAGGTAAGTGACTATCCCAATTACCTCGAAAATCCAAAACACAAGCTCGAAGCATGTAATCCAATGTCTCGACAGTTTGCTCAGATTGCCTGTCTGTCCGTGGATGGAAAGCTATGCTAAGATTAAGTCTTGTACCTATGGTCTCTTGCAAACCATCCCAAAAACGTGAAGTAAATCTTGGGTCTCTATCCGACACAATAGATAAAGGCACTCCGTACAACCTAAGTATTTCTCAAATGTACAAGTTAGCAAGTACCTCGATCGAATCCTTGTTCCTTATGGCCAAAAAGTGAGCTGATTTGGTTAAATGGTCAACTACTACCCATATTACATCGTGTCGCTTTGTAGTTATGGGTAATCCAACCACAAAATCCATCGTTATATGGTCCCACTTCCACTCAGGGATAGAAAGTGGTTGCAACATCCCAAAGGGTCTTTGGTGTTCTGATTTAATCCGCTGACACACCAAACATTTAGCCACAAAGTCTGCTACCTCTCTTTTCATGTTATTCCACCAATAAACATCCCACAAGTTCTGGTACATCTTGGTACTACCTGAGTGAACTGCAAAAGGCGAACTGTGAGCCTCTGAGAGAATCTCTTTCTTCAATTCTGGATTCGAGGGAACACACAGTCTATAACCTATACGAAGAACACCCTCGTTATCCAACCTGAAGTCTATGTAACCACCTTCTTTAACTCGGTCACTAATCTTGGCCAACTCAAGATATGATGTTTGAGCCCTTTTAACTCTCTCTAACAATGATGGTTAAACTTCTAGATGTGCCAAATAACTACCAGAATTTGGAAGCTTTACCTCAATTTCCAACTTCTCCAACTCTTCCAACAAGTGGGTGGTTGTCTAGTAATCATAGCCGAAAGTCTTCCCATATTCTTCTGGCTTAGAGCGTCTACCTCTACATTAGCTTTACCTGGATGGTATAGAATGGTACAATCATAGTCTTTCAATAATTCTAACCATCTCCTCTGTCTCATATTCAATTCCTTGTGTGAAGATATATTTCAAACTTTTGTGGTCTGTATAAATCTCAGATGACTCGCCGTACAAATAATGACACCAAATTTTGAGTGCAAAGATTACAGCTGCTAATTCCAAATCATGGGTAGGATAATTAAGCTCATATTATTTAAGTTGTCTAGAGGCATAAGCAATTACCTTACCATGTTGCGTAAGCACGCAACCGAGTCCTTGTCGTGATGCATCACTATAGATCACGAACCCCCAACTCTAGATGGCAGTGTAAGGACTGGTGCTGAAACCAAACGCTTCTTTAGTTCCTAAAAACTCTTCACATTCTTCTGTCCATAAAAATTTGGCATACTTTCTCGTCAACTTGGTCAAAGGAGTAGAAATGCGAGAAAAACCTTCAACAAACATCTTATAATAACCAGCCAATCCCAAGAAGCTTCTAATATTTGTCACTGAGGTCAACCACTCCCAATTCACAATTGCTTCAATCTTAGTAGGATCCAAAAATATTCCATCTTTAGTCACTACATGACCCAAGAAGGAAACTTGTCGTAACCAAAATTCACATTTCTTGAACTTGGCTTAGAGTTTCTTTTCCCTCAAAATTTTGCAAAACTAAAGTCAAATGTCTTTCATGCTCCTCCCTGCTTTTGGAATAAACCAAGATATCATCTATAAAGACAATCACAAAGTGATCCAGGAACTTTTTAAACACCTTGTTCATAAGGTCTATAAACGTGGACGGAGCATTCGTTAAACCAAAAGGCATTACAATAAAGGCATTATTAATAGTCATACCGTGTCCTAAAAGCAGTCTTTAGTACATCCTCATTTTTAACCTTTAAGTTAAATAGGTAGTCGAAGGTCTATTTTCGAGAAGTACCTTGCACCCTGGAGTTGATCAAATAAGTCATCAATTCTAGGCAGGGGATACTTATTTCGGATTGCCATGCGATAAAGCTCCCTATAGTCAATGCATAAACGCATGCTCCCATCCTTCTTCTTAACAAATAGTATCGGCGCACCTTACTGAGACACACTAGGATGAATCATACCCTTGTCTAAACGTTATTGCAATTGCTCCTTTAGTTCCTTGAGTTCAATAGGAGCCATCATGTAAGGTGTTTTGGAAATAGGTGCTGCACCAGGAATCAAGTCAACAACAAACTCAATCTCCCTATCTGACGGAAGACCAGGCAAGTCTTCTGGAAACACTTCCGAAAAGTTATGAACGAGGACATCCTCTAGTCTGACCTCTGCTACGCGAGTGTCATGAATGTGAGCCAAATAACCCATACAACCCTTTCTAAGAAGACGTTTGGCACTCAAAGACGAAATCAAATTAGGTAGGGTATTGACTAGGACTCCTTGAATCTTGAATTCAGGTTGATTCGGAATCAAAAATAAAACCTCTTTGCTAAAGCAATCTATCGTGGCATGATTGGAAGACAACCAGTTTATACCCAAAATCACATCAAAGTCATTCATATCTAGCGGAACTAAATCCACCGTCAATTTTCTTTCATCGACAATGATGGAGCAAGAATTATATACCCTAGAGGTGACTACAGAGTTTCCAGTAAGGGTATCAACATAAAGTTATGTTTCCAAGTTTGTAGGTCTGATAGTCAAATGCTTACAAAAAGATACCGAAACAAATGAGCTGTGTGGCACCAAGATCTAGTAGAGTAAATGTCTTTTTATCACAAACTTTAAAAGTACATGTTACCACATCTTTTGACGCTCCAGCCTCATGAGTCGTCATGGCAAAAACTCAGGCATGTCCCTCCTGTGCTCTCTGCTTGTCAGCTTCTTTCTTATTCCACTTCGGATCACGGGGAGGCTTTGTACAGTTTCTGGCTATGTGTCCCATTGCTCCGCAATTATAACAATCTCCCGTGTCTTAATAGCAGGGTGAGTTCCCGTGATATTTTCCACATGTAGTGCAATTTCTAGTACCGCTTTGAGTCTGTTGTGGTCCACCAATTGATCTTCTCTTGGCATCAGATGATGGTTTTCTTCCATTTCCAGAGTTCGATTCATTATGGTCCCTCTTCTTTCTCTTGTCCTCCCAGATGCTTAGTTGTTCCTCATGAATTCACTCCAGACGTTGCGCCCCATCCACCACATGTGCATAGGCAGGGTTATCCAGGATAGACATTTGTCACCTTATCTCAAAGCGCAATCCATCACGAAACTTGCGTGCACGATGTCTCTCATCTTGAACAATATGTGGGGCAAATCTTGAAAGTCTCGCAAATTGCTCCTCATACTCTGTGATTGTCTCATTTGGATACTGAGAGGTCCTCATGAAATCGCTCTCCATAGCCTCCTTCACGTTTGGGGGAAAATACTTCGTGAAGAAGCGGTCTTGAAATGCTTGCCATGTGAGATCAGCTTTCTCTTTTGCCGTCATCATCCTTGATGTCATCTTCCACCATTAATCCGCCTTGCCAGTCAACTAAAAAATTGCTAATTTCACCTTCTATTTGTCTGAGCACCCCATCACCTCAAATATCTTATCCAACTCATTAACCCAAGTCTCTGCAGTCACAAGATCCGTAGCTTTATCGAACTTACTTGGCTGCAAACTCGTGAACTGCTTCAAGACCGCAGCGTTAGCTGCAACCTGAGTGGCATTGGATTATGGACCATTTCCTCTTTCTACTCGGCCTCACGGATACTCATCCTAAACAACATCACACAAACGCATAAATCTCAGGCTTATAAAATAGCCCTTTATAAATAGTCCTAACAAGCGCGGAAGTTATAAAACTTTCACGCCCTAAGCTAATTTCTAAGAGTCTACAGAATCTCAAACCTCGTTCTGATACCAAACTGTAACGCCCCCGACTTTGGATGCCGTTACTAAAATTCAAACCCTAAATTGAAATACATTTCACTAATTTTTTTTTCCAATCACAACAAGGTATAAAGCAGAGCATCTAATCCATTAGCAACAAAATATCTCCATGAATAAAACTTACTTAAAATCCATCCTCTTCAAACTCCAACTAAAACAAAATAATACATCACCGTCAAAATCCATTACAAGTTCTAACTCCAAGTCAAATTACCCACACCAGGGTAAAGTTCTCAAAATAGATTACATAGTTCAAAGACACTAATAAGCTATAAGCTAATTTCTCTAATTACCCAAGCGTGCCCAACACTTCTCCCCAGCTCTCTCAACCGTAAAGGAAGAAGCAGAGAACAAAAGGGGCTGCAAATTTCAATCGTAATTTAAAGGAAACCCTAATATGGAAAATTACGTAAAGACCCCTCCAACTTTAAGTACTTATTCAAAGCGCACCCTAAACTTTCTAATATTATAAAAAGAGCACTAGCTTTATATTTTTATTTTTATTTTTACTATTATTGCTATTACTATTATCTAAATAATTACTTCGATAAATAGTGGGATCTGACATAGAGTCACGTAAAATTTTATCGAAAGTAAGCAAAAGGACTAATACGGTTAACATTATATAGTATAAGGACTGTAGCAGCTAAACAATTAATGCAAATGACAAAAATACCCCAGGCAGTGGAGCACACTAACAGCTGAAAATAGACGAACGCGGGAAAAAGAACTGGACCGGATAAAGTTTAATAGTCTGGAAACTATTCATATGAATTTGGTAGTACAGGGACTAAGCTCCCTAACAGCCAATAGTACAGGAACCATTTTGGCTGTTTCCTCTTTCATTTCCTTCACTTCATTGCATATTTCACAAGAAACACTTCCTCGCTTGACAAATGAACGGAGCCTTAGGGATGCCTTGTATAGTTGACAGAAAAAAGAACATAATCTCTCTTCTTCTTCTAGCCCACACCCAACCCCGCACCCCCCACCCAACCCTCAGATCTCAGCTTCGCTCGGTTTGCTTTCGGTTATATGCAATGTCATGCTAGTAGAGGATCCAGAAAACCTTCTAAAAAATGGACAGAAAATCTAGGATAGATGAAACAAGGTGGATCAAGTAGGTAGTAAACATCTCTTACTGACTATACCATGGCAAAAATGACAATACAGATAGCTGGCAGACTTATCTACAGCAAGATATAAAACTGCATGAAGAACAAGTCTACTGTTACACTGCAAGAAACATATCTGAATAATAATTCACTGGAGTGTCTGCCATATATAAAGCAGCATGTGTGAAGATAGGCACTGGGAAGAGCAAGGAGATGACCAATTCGGACATCAGTACAAAGAAACAGGTACATCATGCTCCAACAAGATGGGGCGCTAAAGAGAGTAGGAATGACAATTGCCGCTGTCATTTAGCTACGTGCTCACAGAATCGGGGTCAAATGGAAAAACATACAACACTGCTATTCAGTGTACATACTGCAGTGTAAATCGACATTACTGACAGATCTTGATATGATACCCCAGTAATTTGCTGCTATCAGAGAGTCTTAATTTGACATAGGCAGCTAATGAAATGATGTTTAGGAGTAGAGGAGTAGCCGCAGGCTATGCATTCACCTATGCAACACACTAAGCGGTTCCCTAGGAACTCCATTTATTTTGGAGTTGTTCTTGTAATCTCAAATAGCCTTCTACGCGGAGTCTGTCCATACCAAGGAAAACCTTTGCTGAGAGATCCAATCTGTTAGATACCTCAGTGTTCTATCCCATCTACGACGGAACATGCTTCCTAATATCGATCTTCATAATCATTAAAAAAAATTAAAAACCAAGTGCACTGGAAGAAGAAAGGCCCCATCGGCAGTAATTTTGAGGTGGCACACCTAAGGTGCAAATAGCTCTCAACGCATAGCCAGTGCAAAAGTACGGCCATTTTACTGCAAAATTCAGCCACAGCATCTCATTCTGCCCAATTTTCTATCACACACCCACACCGACACCCAGAGAGAGAGAGAGATTCTGCTGAAAAGACAGAAAGCTGAAGAAGAAGACAAGCCAAAATAAACAAAGAAGGAGAAAAGAAACAACAGCAGACTATAATCAGGAAAAGATGGAAGAGGGGGGCCGTATCTGTACTTCTTTGGGAATTGAGAAGGGCAAGTTACCTACTGCTGATCCTACTACTGCTACTACTATTAGCCTTAGAAAATTCACCAATTCTAATGACCCTCCTGCCAGAACCTTCCAGGAACTCGCACCCACTCCAACCCCAAAACCTATTATGCTGGTGTCGCTCCCCGCTCTGGAACGATTGCACCGGCTCCCTCTTCAACCAACACTTCACACGTCTAAGCTACTAGTAGTACTACTAACTGGTCATCCCTCTCTACAAGTCATGGAAATGCGAGGTTGATTCGGATAGCTTGGTGCATCTAAGCACACAAATGGAAGTGTATGGTCACCTAGGAAGCACAGACACAGGTACGCGTACGGATACGGCACAGGTACGGGTGCGAATATGACACTGGTGAGGAAATGGCATTTTCTAAAAAACCAGTACACGTGTGTGGCTAGGATATGGCAATTTTTTTGTAACTTTAAGTAGTTTATTTTTCTTCAGAAATATATATGTCTAACAGGCTCTTGTATGAATATATAGAGACATCGTGGGTCATTTAGTCATTTACATGTACAAGAATTAATTCAAAGAATAAATGTACAACTGCTAATCACACGTGGACCGCCAAAGGCCACAAGTGACAGCCCCCACAACAACACATCAACAAGAAGTCTCTAGTAAAGGAAGACGGAGGATCAAAGAAGCAGAGACACAAACCAGTCAACGACAACGGGAGATCTGTTGCGTTAGCCGTCGCCTCCATGTCCGCCATTTGTCGTCGTGTTTGACGTGGCCGGAGCTTCTTTTTATTCTTCTTATTCTCGTATGTTTTTTTTCTTGTTATCCCAAAAAATAGGAGCAGTTTGATGGCGATTGACAGCGCTGCATCCAGTCGGTGGCTGTTGCTTCGTCTTCTCTCCTCTCAAATTCCTTGCCGGTGGTCGCGGGTGGTCATGCTCTCTCTCCCTCTCTCTCTCCCTCTCCCTCCCTCTCTCTCTCTCTCTCTCTCTCTCTCTCTCTCTCTCTCCCTCCCTCCCTCCCCCCCCCCCCCCCTTCCAGATCTGCCTGTTATTAGGTTTTAAGTTTTGTTATGTATTACTTGACCCCGAAACTTCTGTTTAATTTTTTAGCCCCTTAAAATTCTTTTGAAAATTGTGTTTTTCAACCCGTAAGTGTACAATACACTCCCAATCTGTATCCTATCTGCACCCAAACCGCACCGGTATTTAGGAAGTCAAAAAATAAATCAAAAATACCGGACACGCACCCACGCCACACCGGCACCCGGCGTGCACCCGCTGCTGCTTCACCCAAAATGCCGCACCGTGCTTCATAGATGGTCACTCATGACATACATATAAGAGGGATTAATTATGATACTCGTACAAAATCTCGGATTTATAGAGGGGGGAAATTCAAGTTTTCAATAACATGAGTTGATTGCATTCATTGCCAAATGAATGAAGTAAAGGTTTAAGCAGCTAAACAACGAAAGATAGATTCTGATCCAAACGACGCCACGTATACTTTCTTTTGGCCCTCACAGACATTAATGTTTCACAATTATAGATTATAAGACAAAGAATATACATTTTACTATGCTAACAGAATCAGCCCACCTACTATAATCAAATCATTTCCTCTGATGTTAACCCAGGTCAGCCCACTTCATATCATCCAATCATTGTGTTTAAACCATCCAGTATCACCTCCCTTTTTTTTTAGAAAAACATTTGGATGCGCATACAACTGCCAAATATGTCTGAGGAAAGCTTCTGAGAGTTCCCCAACAGATGGAGTAAAAGAGGAAACTGGAGCTGAACATCACTCCAAAATCTCACTAATCTCCTGTGCTCGATTACCAAAAACAGGGCTAAAAACTCCTTCAAGCCATTGGATATGTTCTTTCAAATTACCACACACGTATGAGCATATCTTTCAAAAATTGTCCCCCTCAAACAAAGTCTATCCCCCTAGAATAAATACGCGTAACTCCAGTAGGCACCCACTGTTGCTAAAACACAGGATGATGCTGGAACGAAGGTGATGTTAAAATTCCACAAGACGAGGAAAACTCCCACAAAACCCGTGAAAAGCGCAATGGTAGCAGTTAAGTCTAGCCCAAGATCGACAACTAAAGATGAAGAGAACAAACCAAAAGTCTATTGAACACACCAAGGATGAGAACCTTATACAAGACAATAGAAGACACAAGACTTGAGTGAATTACACTTTCCTGGATGCCTCTTTTGGACTTGCTAGGATTATATATACATGGATATAAAATATTCTAGATACATAAAACAATGCAAGAAATGATGGGTTTTGAAGGGACACAATCTAGTCTAGAAACTTGAGTATTTTTGTCTAGGAATAGGACAAATTCAGATTTATAAATGTAGAACCTAGAATGATACGTTGGATAATGAACTCCAACAAGTGATTTTGGAGAGAAGCCAAGTTTAATGCGAAGAAACTCTAAAGGGTCCTTTTGGAAGTGCTTTTGTGGATATCTACAATATATTATTGCTTGGCACTTCCAATGCATCAATAGTGTGATCAAGAACTTAATTCTCGGATAAAGTGATGCTTGGTCTCCATACGTTTGGTTGTTGCAGGAAAAACCAGTTTGATAGAACTTTGGTTGTCACCAAAAAGACCAGTTGGCTTATTAATTGGACGGCTGACATCTTCAATTAATTGTCTGACGCCAAAAACACTCTTGAGTAACTAGTGCAGCAGCATCTGTAGTTGACAAAGAAACTGAAGTCTTGTTTCTTACTGCACCAAGAAACTCCAGTAGAACCACATAAGAAAAATTATCAGAAGTAGATATTCGAACAACCAAGTCACCTCCAAAAAATCAGCATCTGCGGAACCTTTTAAAGTAAATCCGGTCTCCTTTTTTTGTAAGACAGTCGCATGCCTAGTGTAGTACCCACATACTTCAATACTTTCTTTGCCACCTCCAAGTGTGGTTTTCAAGGTGCTTGCATGGACCCACTAATGAGCCCAACCGAAAAGGAGATATCTGGCCTTCTTATAACATGAAGTATACTAGAAAAAGAGCACGATAAGGTCCATGGTCCGGAAGAAGAGAACCTTTTTGCATCTTAAGCTTTCATCTACAGCAAGTAGCGTCAAGAATTTCTTGCGTAGCATGAAACCAAATCTTTCAACCGGCTTTTTAACATATCCTTCTTGATTTAAGACAATTCCACTTTCTGTTATTTCCTTCTAAACCAAGAACATGACTTAGATCACCTAAATCCCTCATATCAAACCTGGTGGAATGATCTTTCATAGCTTTGCAGCTCCTTTTTCATTTTATGTTATAATATTGTCATCCACGTAGTAAGGAACCGACAAGCAATTGTCCACGGTTCTCAACAACAAACTAGAAGTGCAATTGTCCATGGTTCTTAACGAACAAACTAGAATCTGAGTTAGAAGTAAAATGGCAAGAAATATTCAAGTATTTGGCGATTTCCCATACCAGGCCTTGGATATTGTTTTAGCCCATTAAGAGCTTTATCAAGCTTGCACATGATACTAGCATCAGTCTTCGAAACATACCTGGGTGGTTGTTTCAAATGTATGTCCTTGATCAACTCTCTATACAGGAGGGCATTCTTTACATCGAGTTGTCATAATCTTAGACCTTAAGAAGCTGCCAAAAAATTGACAACTCATTTTTTTCCACAGGACTAAAAGTCTCCTCATAGTCTTCTCCAGATTTTTTCGAGAAGCCACGAGCAAAATCCTTGCTTTGATCTTTTCCATGCTTCCATCCCTTCCTTTTTGTGAATGCATTTACATGTGAGAGGCTGCACATTTATGGGTTTTTTGAACGAGATCCCAGGTTTCATCTTTCACAAGTGCCTTCGTTTCCTCCTCCATTACTTGCTCCAACTCCTTAATGCCTCTTGCTTCTTCGTAGCAAGTAGGTTCATCTTCATCAAAAGGGCCTGCAAGAGAACATGAGTAAGTGCTAAGCTCTCATCTCTGAGCGGGCTGGTTTAAATATCCTGCTTCGAGGGGTCTTCGATTTTCAGCAACTGAAGTATTCTCTTGATTATCTCTTTCATTTTCCCGCCCTCTTGCTGACGGTGATAAGAAGTGCTCTCACTTTCACCGATGAAAAACGTAATATTGGAATATTAAATGCAAGCAGATTTCCCGCTTCAAAATCATCATCAGTAGCTGCACCTTTTGACTCATAGTAAGAAGAAACTTCATCGAGTACAGTATACATCAAGATAATACAGCGCCCCTCAAGACAACATATAGTGTGCTAGGTAGCACTGACACCGACTAGGGATGGCAATTTAAATCCGATCCGGTGGATATCCGCCCCGCCCCGTTAGGAGCGGGTTATTTGACTTTGACCGGGTTACGGGGCGGGTATGGTAAATTTTTTTTAAATCCGCAACAGGTTAGGATCGGGTATGGTTCTCTGTCTAACCCGCCCGGTATACAAACCCTAAACCATAACTAATCAGCCAATCTCGGCCGTCCATCTAACATATATATATATATATATATATATATATAGCTGCCCATAAATGAAAAATAAAAACCCAGAAGCAGCCGTTCTTCTCTTCTGCGACTTTGCGCCGCTGCTGCTGCTTCCCACCCACAGTCAGGATCGGCCTCTTCACGGCCACAAACTACTCCACCTCGCCACCACCAAACCGTCCACTCACTTCCCTAACCAAACGGCGCACCAACACCTCCACCGTCTGTCCACATCCACCCTGCCAGTCTGCCATCAACAAATCGAGTAAGATGCCGGCAACGGTGCAACAGTAGAGTCGTGGTGGTCCAGTTTGCCAAGTGCGAGTGCTGCGGCTACGTCGCGTCCATGAGATCTACATGGGGAGCTTAACCCTACAGCCTCTGCGGCGAGGCGGCGAAGGACAAGATGGTGCGATCGGAGTGGTGAATCGTCTGTCAGATCTGCATACGGGCTTTTTTTAGTTCTTTCCTTTTTTACTTTTTGTCTTGAATTCTCTCTTTCGATTTGTTGGTGATGGGTGATAATGGTGTGTCGGTTGTGCCGTGGATAGGGGATGCCGGCGGTGCTCAGAGTAATTGTTGTGTTGTTCTTCTATGGCTCAAGCTGTGTGGCCGCGAGTAAGGAAAGATCGGGGCGGGTTTCCTAAACTACCTTAGGATCGGGGATGGTAATTCATTTTTCTGACCCGGTGGCGGGGCGGGGCAGAGTGGGGTTTCTGAATGAGCAGGACGGGTTCGGATTTAATAAAATCCGCATCCGACCCGCCCCATTGCCATTCCTAACACCGACACCGACCGGGACACCGGACACCGCAATTTTCAAAAAACCAGATTTTGGACACCGCAGGACACCGTTGAATTTTTTAATATATATATATATAGACATAGACATAGACATATATATACACACACATACACACATCTCAATTGGAGCAACTAAATTTCGTTCAAAATAGATGAGAAAGAAAGCAAGTGACATGAAATAGTCTCAACAGTAACAAGAAAAAATGTCGGCAACAAGAAAGCAATTGAATGTCTCAACAGTACCAAGATTAGAGTCTCAACAATAACAAGAGAAAAGGAAAAAAGACATGAGACCAAAGGCATGAAGGAGAGGTTTTATATAGTCAGATGATCTGTAAATGAGGTCGGAGATGTTGACCTATCTTACTCTAGACTGGCAAGCTTGGATGCTTTAGGCAACAAAAAGAAAGAAAAGACAAAGAGATGAGAGAGAAAGAAGAAGGTACCTTGGTCGATCTGATTAGGGTTTGGCCTCAAAGTTCATTTCTAAAAAACCCAGATTTATCCCTCAAATAAATTTGAAATATTGTATTTTGGCCCCATACGAGTGCAAACTTCTTCACAAGGTGTCCGACACTTCTTAAAGAGGTGTCCGACACGTCTTCAAGAGGTGTCCGACACGGTGTCCGGTAATTAAAAAATAAATAAATAAATTCGGACACCGCTGAAAGGTGTCGGACACGTGTCCGGAGGTGTCGGTGAGGTGTCGAGGTGTCGGTAAGTGTCGGACACCATACCTCGTCTTATAAGAGGTGTCGGTGCTTCCTAGATAGTGTGTTTCAGAATCCATGCATTTTCACCATTTCTTCATAACCTGCAAGAGTATGTTTTCTAGCATTTGCATCCAATTTAATTCTTCTTGATTTCGCACATGAACATAGCATATGGATCCGAACATCTTCATGTGCTTGACACTAGGCTTCTTCCCAACATCTCATAATGGGAATTCAATTTTATTGGGATTAAGGGCATCCTAATAACCGCATAGGCACACAAGTCTACATAACCAAATGCTTGGCGCTAAGAATTTTGGCATGTAACTTTTGCAAGTTTCTTCGAGATGCATAATCTTCCTTTCAGGAAATCCATTTTTTTGTGGAGTCTCGACACATGAAAGCTGAAGCACACCCTCCACAGTTTCTCTAAACTCCTGAAAACACGTTATTTCACTTCACAAAATAAACCCATGTATACCAGGTAGATCATAAACAAGGATTACCACGTAACAAATTCTGAATATAAGGGTGTTCTAGTGAGGTCCAAATAAATCGCCGTGGATGTATCGCAAGGGAGCTTTGCTTCTTAAAGAAGATTTGTCAAATGGAAGCCCATTCACATCCTTCCACATTGACAGCCTTCACAAGCTTCTCCAATATCAAAACTTTTTAAATTGGCAACCCATACACTAATTTTTGGGCAAATTACACTAAGAACTCCTGAGGTTTACCTTAATTACACTCCGCTCCTACTTACTCTTTTTATTGCACTCCGCTCCAAAAAGAACTTTTTCTCTTATGGTGTTAACGGTGCGATGCAAAAAAAGACATTAATGCCCCTCACACAACGTCTTCTTGGAATTTGGAGGGAAAACTTTAAGTTCTTGGAATTTTGGAGGGAAAATGAAGTGGCTGAGAGGCAGGGGGTAGTGTGCGATTGAGACAAGGGTGGAATGCGATTGAGACAAGGGTGGAATGCGATCGAGCGAACCCTAAAGCGAAATCAAAACCAATCCTCTGTTCGCATCTCAAAGGTGACGCACTCAATTCTCGATTCCCCATTTCTGGTCTCACTGTGATGCATGACGAACTCACATCCACACTTCAAGGAATGTTTTCCTCACTATTTCAAGATATCCTCACTATATCACCATTTCTACTCTCATTTTTCATGATTTCCCTAATTGAACCCCTGGTTGAAAATCCGTAATTGATAGCCCTAATTGAACCCCTAATTGAGCCCATAATTCAAGCCCTGATTGAACCCCTAATTTATAGCCCTAATTCAACCTGAATTGAAGCCCCAATTGAACCCCTAGTTGAAAGCCCCAATTGAACCCCTAATTTAAAGCCCTAAATCAACCCCTAATTGAACCCCTAATTTAAACTCGTAATCAAACCCCAATTGAACCCCCAATTGAAAGCCCTAATTGAACCCACAATTGAAAGCCCTAATCTAACCCGTAATTGAAGCCCTAATTGAACCCCCAATTGAACCACAAACTGAAAGCCGTGAAAGCCCTAATTCAACCCATAATTGAAGCCCTAAATGAACCCCTGATTTAAAGCCCTAATTCAAAGCCCTAAATATTCTTTCTCATTACATTACAGAATGACCACTGAAAGGAGATATGAACTGCTGGTTTACTACTGTAACACAGTTGAAAGCATTGTTAATGTGGAACCTAATGGATACAACTATATGGAACTGCTTACTAATGCAAGTGATCTATGTTTGAAAGACCTTCCCCCTGATCTAGGCATACCTATTGCGATATAATTTACTTTGCCTGAACTAATGTCAGAGCTAAAATAATTTCTAATAAGTCTTTACTTGACATGTTTGCACTATATGTGAATTCTAGGGAGACACATGTTTTCTTAAAAGCGGCTGGAGCAAAACCTACAACAATTAGTTATCATGTATCGAATATAGGAACAGCTAGAAATGACAGTAGACCTGGGTCTAGTAGGGGGCGTGACATATATGATGAGGAAGAAAGTGAGAGTGATAATGATGATCGCAATGAGGAAGAGATGCATCACATTAGTGATGCTTCTCAGGACAATGATTGGGAAGTAAGAGAAGAATTAAGTGAGACTGATGAAGGCTCAGGGGCAAGTGATGAAGAGCCTATGACAAATGAACATCAGTTAACTGAAGATGAGTTGTCAAACTGTGATGATGATGATGATGAAACCCCTTTATACAACTGTGATGACAATTTGGATGTTCACGCAGTAAATGTACACAGATAGATGAGGGGGAAGCTCTTTGAACATAGTGGTAGGTGAAAAAATTAAACTGTATAAGAATTGTTGTTTGAAGATGTCAATCATTTCAGGGCAACTTTGAAGGATTATTGTATTGAGAATGGATTTAAGCTGGTCAGAGATAGGAACGAAAAGAGAAGGGTTGCTACCCACTGTGGCAATCCTGGATGTAGTTAGAGAATATCTACATCTCATATTCCTGATGGGAAAACATAAAAAATCAAGAAATTTGGTTCTAAGCATTCTTGTGTAATGGGCAATACCAACAAAGAGGCCAATTCCACTAGGATTGCACGAAAACTGATTAACTACATTAGGGGAAATCCTGATATTACTTTGGATGGCATGTAAGAACTGTTGCTTGGGCAATACCAGAAAGAGGCTAATTCCACTAGGATTGCACAGAAACTGATTAACTACATTAGGGGAAATCCTTATATTACTTTGGATGGCATGCAAGAATTGTTGCTAGAGAACTATGGTGTAGAGGTCTACAAAATGCATCCCTAAAGAGCAAAAAAGAAGGCAATGGAACAGATTGAGGGGTCTCATGCTGAGCGATATAAGGAGCTATGGATTTATGGGCATGAGGTGATGAAGACTAATCCTGATAATTTTTCAAGCTTGAAACTCAAAGAGTTTCACCTAACTTGGAATTGTCTCACTTCCATAGGCTATTCTTTTCTTATGGAGGTGTATTACTGTCTGTTGTGGGTCTAGATGGGGATAATGGTTTGTACCCTATGGGATTTGCTGTTATTGAGAGTGAGAGCACACAGAGTTGGATGTTTTTCTACATCACCTTTATAGCATCATAGGTGATGGTCCTGAGCCAAAGCGATAAGTTTTTATGTCTGATGGACAAGCTTTAATCCTAAAAAATTTTGTTTCTTTCATGCTTATAATCTATTTTATTTTATTATATCAACTACTTCATTGATTTCACAGGGTATTGAATTGCCTTGGTAGACATCATACCACAGGCAACTCATAGAAAGTGTTGGAGGCTATGAAGCACGAATAAGGATGCGGATACGATATGGGTGTGGATACGCGGATACGACTTTTTTGAAAATTTTAGGATACGGGGGCGGGGAGGATACGGATAATTTTATATATATTTTTTATTATATTTATTTAATATTAACTTTCTAAACAAAGCAGGGATCATTTTGAATTTTAAGAAATTGCATATATGGTACAATTTAATTTATAATGAGATGTTATATACTTGTATGTGACTATTGGGAGCTATTATAATCATTGGACTTGAAAATGCATAGACCCAAACAGAGACAAGTAGCAGAGCTCAGGCACCCTTTAAGATCTCCTGACTCAAGGGGTTAAGTGGTTAACAAGGTTACTTACAGATGCCAAAATCTATTGCATGTGTATAATTAGTGGGCTTGCATGTGATTATGGAGTGCCATGTGGCAAAAAAAAAGGACCTATTACTATGGGTCAATCCAATAAATCCAACCCAACTTCAGAGAAGAGAAAAGAATGTTGTAACTAAAAGCAAGAAGAGAGAAGGAACTGCTCCCAATGCCGAGTGGCCTCGCGGAGGTCGCTGATGGTCCCCATCGTCGCTGGTGGTTGCAAGTTGTTCCCATCGTCGCCGGTTGTTGCAGTTCGTCGCTTGTCGGTGGTTACGGCTTGTCGCCGTCGTCGCCGGTGGTCTCTCTCTCTCTCTCTCTCTCTCTCTCTCTCTGCCTTCTCAAGATCAAGCCCTAGTCGTAAAGGATCTGCCAGTTAGTGTGATTTTTATTATTTAAGATTTGACCCTAAAACTTCTGTTTTTATGTTTTAACCCCTAGAAATTCTTTTGAAAATTATATTTTTCACCCCATAAGTATTGGATCTGCACCGAATCCGTATCCTACCCGCACCCGAGCCGCACCCGCTATTTAGGAAATTAAAATAATAAATAGAAAATACTGAACACGCACCCATGCCGTACCCGATGCCGGTGCTTCACCCTTCTAGGCGCACCCGTGCTTCATAGGTTCGAGGCATCTTAGCTGCAACTTTAGGTCTAGATACCCTAGCATGAAGCTTAAAAGCTATTTTTGGTCTGTTGTTAAGGCATACAATGTGGATGGCTTTAACCTTGCTATGAGAGAGATGGAGGACTTGTCACCAGAAGCAGCTAAGTGGTTGAAAGGGCATAAGGTAGAGAGTTGGGCTAGGTATACATTTGACCCTACTATTAAGAATGAGCAAGTAACCAATAATATTGTTGAGTCCTTCAACAATTGGCTAGGGAACTTGAGGGGAAAACTTGTGCTATCTATGATTGATACCATTAGAACTAGGCTGATATGCAAGGTACATGAAAGGTTTGAAAAGGCTACTTTTTTGGAGGATAGGGTAGCTCCAAAGATATTGAAAAAATGCAAACATGCAACTGCTGAGTCTAGGTTCTATAAAATAGTGATGGGTGTTGGGGGTACAGAGTTTAAGGTAGTTGATCTTGAAAAGTGCATGTTGTGAATCTCTAGAGAAGAAGTTGTTGTAGGGTTTGGGATCTTACTGGCATACCTTGCAAGCATGCAGCAGCATGTATCAATACTAGGAGAATGAATGTGGCTGATTTTGTGGATGAATGCTATAGCAATGATACTTATTTAAAGGCTTATGGTGAGGTTATGCATCCAGTGCATGATGAGACCCACTGGCAGCCAGCTGCTGGGGATCCCTTGCAACCTTCACCATTAAAAAGGTTGCCTGGAAGGCCAAGAAAAGATAGGAAGAGGGCAGCTGATGAACTTGCTAGAGAAGGGAGAAGGTCATGCACTGTGAAATGTGGAATTTGTATGCAAATTGGGCATAACAAAAGCACCTGTTAGAGGGCACCAGTGGGAAGCAATAGAAATGCCAATGCTGCAAGGAATGTAAGGGGGGGCACTCAAGCTGAAGGCACTCAAGCTGGGTGCAGTCAAGTTAGCATGAATATTGATCAAATTTTAGTTATTTTTATTCGATTTATTTCTTTTTAACTGCTGACATTCAGGTTTTCCCACTAATTTATGCCCTTATGTTTTTAACATGGAGGACCAGAGATGGTGGCTCAAACCTAGTGATCAATGCATTGAAGCTGCAGTCAAGTGTGCAGATTTTTGTGTATAAATCAAATGAATTTTCTGAAGCTGATTGAAGATACTGTGAAGATTCTTTTGTGAAGCTGATTGAAGATACTGTGAAGATGCTATGACTGAATACAAGTTTTTTAAGTTAAAGTCACAGGAATATGTTTACTTTAGGTTACAGACATGTTGACAATGGGAAAACTTTGTAAGTTTAGGTTATAGTCAACACAACTGCACAAGTTTGGATGATGTAAACTTAAGAGCTTTTGGATGATGTAAATTGTCTGATTTTGGATAATGTAAACATGGTTGGATAATGTAAACATTTTTACTATATTTATCATGATTGCAAAAGTCAATGGTTTTGAATAACAATGTGTTTGCATTAGATGCACTAAGTATTAGCTAATAGCAGTGTGCTATCTATGTTTGTGCAGGTTGTGCAGGTGCATTCGTGCACACTGCACTTAAGTGCAGTTTGTTTGTGCGGGTTGTGCAGGTGTGTTGGTGCACACTGCATTTTGGTGCAGTTTGTTTGTGCAGGTTGTGCAAGTGTGTTGGTGCAAATTGTACCAAAGTGCAATCTGTTTATGGAGGTGTCTTAACGTACCGTGTATTGAGCAGGGTGTTTGAGCATTGTATGTGCAGAGTGTTAGTGCAGGTGTGTTGGTGCACACTGCATGTTGGTGCAGTTTGTTTGTGCAGGTTGTGTATGTATGTTGTGCACACTGCACCAAAGTGCAGTTGGTTTATGGAGGTGTCTTTGAGCACTGTGTTTTGAGCAGGATGTTTGAGCAGTGTATGTGCAGGTGTGTTTGAAAACAATGATTGAGCAGTTGTTTGTGCAGTATGTTCTAAGTAGAGTGTGTTTGAGCAGTGTGTTTGCACTGTGTTTGTGCACTTGGTTTGAGCCTGTTTGGGCAGTGTCTTTGTGCACTGTTTTCAGCAGTGTGTCACAAATCATCAAATTCATTCACATCGCACCCATTCACAATATGTCATGAGCATAAATACTCCAAATTATAGAATGCCAAATTAGAGAAGAACCCTAAAAATTTATCCAAACCATCACATTCATGCACAATCATTACAAAAGAACCCTACAAAATTAGAGAAGTCCACATTAGTTGCAGTACATAAACACACCCAAATCCCTCATTTGCGGATGAAAAAATCATCATCATGATACACATCCATCCAAACAACTTCATCATTGTTTGATAGCTTCAAGCAATTGCAACTCATGTCTGCTTACAACTTCATTTCCTTCAAACAACTGCATCTTTGCTTCTTCATTGATTTCAGGCCTTTGAATCTCTTCATAAATGTCAGGTGTACATTTCATTGACCTTCCACTTGGCCTCAATGTTGCTCTATCAAGATTGCACCAACTGAACATGTTACATCCACCACTTGCACAAGTGAAGAACAACTTACCCTTCCTTGACTTCTCATCAGATTCAACAATCTTCAAGTTTGCCCACTTTCTACACCAGCAATTCATGTACCTAAACCTCGTATCCAACCATTCTTCACTATATTCTGACCTAGACATTGTTACCTCCTCAAGCTGGTAACTTGATGAAAGCAAAAGAGAGATTCGGCCAGAAGGTGGAGGAAGGGAAGAATGGTCTGTGGGTTTGCTTGGCTGTATTCTACCTAATCCAAAAGGACCATATACGTGTAGAAACAACAAAGGTAGGTTACTTTGTGTACGGAAAATGCATGGAGTAAAGTGTAAGGGAATCTTGAAACGGAGTTAGCCTTGCCGTTAAAAGTGTGTAGTTATGTCTAATGCGGCGGGTACAAACCTCCGGGAGCGGAGTGTAATAAAAAAGAGTAAGTAGGAGTTGAGTATAATTAAGGTAAACCTCCGGAATTCTTAGTGTAATTCGCCCTAAATTTTTTAAATACCATCACTATTAACACGCCCAAGCCTAGCATGCCATAAACATGCATTATCATTGCTACTTATTTTCTCGACATATGATGATGGAGCAGATCAAACACCCTCTTCCTGGTGTGGATTTCATTCGCTTTCAAGCTTTCGACATTTTTAGGATGAACTTCACGTCTTTGGCCCTAACACGCATAGTGACCAGAATCCACAGCATTTTGCACGTAGAAAATAATTTTCTTCAATCTACAAACATGAAAGATACTCTTGAGAGTAAAGCATTGTTTACGCTGCCTTCCTTCTCCATGGGACGTGCAGAATTATCGGCTGTGATTGAATCATATCCCTTACAGGGATGAAAACTTAAAAAACTTAAAAACTTAGATTCTTCCCCAGTCAATTGATGACCACAACCGGAGGCCATCATCCATCATATTCAAAATTAATTGAGGCCAAAGCATGAGTTGGCTGTGTCTCTGTTAGGAAACATTTTCCCCCGGTCTTCTTCATCTAAAGATTCATTTTTATTGTCGACCACGTTGCCTCCTTTCAATTTTACATGGCAATTTCTTTTCAGCTGCCCAGTTTATACACAGCAGTAGCTCATTGCTGGATATGGTTGTGTACCCCAATCCTGAAATGATGTCATGAAAGGATTATATTCCTTTCCTATGCCACGAATGATGTGACACCTCATTCGTGCTTTATAAATAGGTTCCTTCGGATCTATAACTGCTATCTCCGAACACACATTTTCCAATCTTAAAAAAATAATTCACACATAAAGAGACCTCCTTCTGTTGTATTTGCGAACTCGTTCTCCAACATTTGAAGTAGAGCATCATCTTTTTTGTCAAACAACTAAGAGTCCCCATGATTTGTAGCTGTACATCAGTTCTCGAACGATTCATGAGAACTGGATTTCTTCAACATGATTCTGCTTTTAACATTTTTCGTCTTCCAGTTCTTCAATGCTTCCTTGTTTTCTGGTGGTTTTGTTTCTTCACCACCAACGACCTCCCACGAGCCTTGACCAACGAGATAAGACTCCATACACATCCTCTATATTAGACTGGTTTAGCAACTCCATGCCAAATCCACATACGCAAGCACGTGAATCCATTCTTGGATCGCTTGGTTTCCCAAGGGATCTTGAAAAATGAGAGCAACAACTTTTAGCTCTTATACTATGAAAATAAAATATTCATAGTAGTTACACTAACCCAACATCGACAGCAAAAGATGCAGAAGAACAAAGCAGAATTGTATATTCACCACACTAAGAATGAGAACCTTATTCAAGATAAAGGAATACACACGACTTGAGAGGATTACATTTTTTCTGGATGCATTTTGGGGACTTGCTGCAGTGTCTAGTATACAAGGATTAGAGAATACCGACATAAATATATGAAAAAAGGGTTTTGTGGATAGTCTAGAAACTTGGAGGATAGATCCGAGGAATAGGAAAGTTCAGATCAATGCATCTAGAAGTATGTAATGGATAAATATAGAACTTATAAAGATGCATTGGATGATCAACTCCAAAAGACCAACTTCAAATTTTAGAAAACCCGCTGGTCATAAAGATGATCAAGGATTGACGTGATGTCATGCCTTGATTAGTGGACCAGTTGCGAAAATAGACTTTATAAAGAAACAAAGACAATACTCAAAGCCTTTGAGATATGATTCCATTATGCTTGTTTTGGTGTATATGGGGAAAAGAATACAAGAAAAGTTTCCAGGGAGTGCTGTATATAACCAATAGCGAGGACTGGATGGCCTGCCTTTGCGAACTCTTTTTCATTGGGTCAAAGAAATTGTTTGGATTGGATAAGTTGATACTAGGTTTCGCGATAGCAATTGTAGGGTGTATAGACTGCTGCGTTTCTGCACTTTTCATGTACAAAGGAAGTGACCCATTACTTGCGGCTTCCTTTGAATAAAGTTTTACGAGCTTGAGTTATTAGCATACCAGACTAGTAGTACAATAGACTAACACAATGTGGATCAAACTAAAAATGAACACAACTTGGAAAGTCTCTTCTTCTATCCTAAGCTAACATAGTTCTGCCGGAATACGCCATCAAGCCATGTACCATAACGAGAGAGAGAGAGAGAGAGAGAGAGATCATTTCAACATCTTGCATGTGGTAAAAAGCAATGAGGCAGTAAACATACCATGTCAATGTATAGTTGAGATGATCCTGCGGCATTACGGAACTGCGAATCAATGTATTGACATCCTTCGGAACAGGGTATGGGTTACTAGGGTTGTGTTTATCATTGATGTCTTCAAGGTATACCGTATCCTCTGGAAGTCCACAAGCACGAGCAATTGCAGTAACATCAACATAGAACCACTGTTTGGAACTTGGATCATTTGCTGGAACAAATATGCTAGGCTTCTCACTTCCGCGAACGACTCCAACAACTTCTACAGGAGTAACTTCAGGAACCTGATCCAGGTCACAGTTTGCAAGTACATAAGCGGGTTCTGTATTCAAAATCGTATCCTGCATTAACCAAGACAACTATTTTTTCCTTTCTTTTCTATAGGAGGTGCAAGTCACCTCTAGGATATCAGGCTTCTTAGACCAAAACCTCCACCAAGAGCTTGCTGTGCTCTCTTGAGTAGAGATCGGCTCCTTAGTAACCAGTTTTACATCATATTTTGAAACTTCCAAGGACTTGTCTCTCCAACTGCGTGGGACCCATCCTCTATTGACTAGAACTGGTATCTGGACACTGCACATTTCAGTTTTCAGCAAATTATTAGATAAAGGAGACGTAGAATAATCGTTCATAATACATTTATCCATAATCTGACAAGCACTAATGTCATCTATTCTATGGATGTATTTAGAACTTTTTATTTTGACAAGTGAAGTACACAAGTATTTAGAAAACTGATAACTGAAAACAGATTATAATAATAACAAACAAAAATGAAGAATGCACCAACGCGTGCAACATTAGCCAATAATAAAATAATTTTCTGAACTCAAACTCAGGATCTCGAACGTAAAGGTCTAAATTAATACCATCATGCCAATTCCAAAAGGGACTGATTTAAAATCTCAACTATAACCAGATCACTATTATAATTCTTGGACGCATACGATGTTGATTACAGTAAACATCCTAAAGTTGTATGAATATCTCTTTAGAGTGTAATACTGAATTAGTAGTATGAAATAGCCCCAAGGGAGAGGCGGCGCAAGGGGAGGCGGCGCGCGGGAGGAGGGGAAGAAACCACTTAGATGAGTGCTATTCTAAGCAAAGCCAAGGTTCAGAGCGTATACAGCGCACTTAACGGGACAAAAATCTCAATACTAAGACAAAAATGACCACCAAACATGGTCCGGAACCAGCAAAAGTAACCATAGCATACTGTGTCAGGATTGCCAATACAATATCTATTTTTATTTACTTAATTATCAAAATAAGCGAGGTTACAAGGCCTTAAGTAAGAATATACGCCATTAACCCTAAACATCAAGAGCACTCAACTATTTATGCATGATAACACTCTGTGAACCAAATAACTTTTCCAACTATAACACTCCCCTCCCCCCCCCCCCCAACCCACCACCACCCCTCTCCTTTCTCAAACACAATGTTCACTCGGGAGTTTGGCAAAGAAACAAGATCACAATGTCAAGATTAAATATACTAAAAATTGCCAATGCCGATGCGACTGCTATTCCGTTGCCAAATTGTGAATACTGTACTACTGTCTCTGCCACTAGAGTTCTGCTATGACACTAGCCAGAATCTGCCAATGAAAGAATATCTGCAATTACAATTGCCAAAGTTCTGCCATGGTACTGCTGCGAATGCCATCGATTGCTTTTGCTGTTGCTCATTTCCAATACCATTGATGAAGCTATGGTTTTCATGCTAACGCTATTGTGACTACTATCAAATTACCATACTAGCCAGAATTTCGTGATTACCTAGCTACATTGCTGGTGCTGTTGTCAAAGAGAGGAGAGGGGACCACTACTTATACCAACACAAGGACAGAACAAAGAGAGAATGAAACAATGGAAAAGATGATCAATTACAAATGGCAACGAACTCAAGAAAAAAAGAGACCCACCACTGCAAATCAGTTAAAATAGACAATGTTTGCACTTGCAGTCCGGAATTTTAGAGGGAAAAAAGAGAACATAACCAACAGGAATATTCACATAGGCTGAGACAAAGATGCAACACAAACTACTATCATCACAGTGACAAAGAGAGTACAAAAGAATAGAATAACATGAAACTACGAGAAGAGTGGAACTGCTTCAATCCATTCAAAGAGAACATTGAGCAGAAATTACATGGAACCAATTATGGACGATTAGAAACCAAATCTTCAGAGACAGGAGAAAGAGGCTATTGCAACCAGGAGAAAGGAGAAGAGAGATTCCGACATGCCAAACAAGGAGGAGGAAATTCAACCAATGCTAGACTGCCATTACAATAAAAACAAATTTTGCAAAAAGAGTAGCACTAAACCATGCGATTTCAAGAACCAACTATCTGATGCAAACCAAAGACATAAGTACGCAATTAACAGTACTACAAACAGTGCTATGGTGAACAGTGCTGTGATGAACAGTGCTGCTACTTTAACGGGGCTTTGCCAAAACAGAGAAACCAGGAGCCGTGATCCTAGCCCCAGGACCAGAAACTTAAGGCTTTGATACCATGTGACTAACCATGCATCTGATTCCATTATCATACTAATCGAGGTAAAGGCTTTAAATAAGAAAAATACACCATAAACCTAGACATCAAAAGCACTAAACCGCACGTACATAATAATGCCCTGCAGTACCAAATATACTTTTCCAACTCTAACGTTACCTATAAAGTGGTTCATCTCAGCAACAATTTGCACCTAATAATCAGCAAAAGAAGTCTACATGACAACATATAATTTTTCTGTTAAAATGACTGACAACAAGATATTATAATGGCTAGTATCCTACAAATAAAATGAAAGCAACAAAAGGAAGTGGCATCCTTCATTCAATATACCTAAATTCTGACCATTCTTATTCCTCCGGTTTATAAAATTACATCAATAACAACAAGTCATTGAAAAGAAAGGAACACCTAAAGCTCACTTCCATAATAGCCCAAAATGTTTCCCAGTCATATCAAGTGGCCCGAGCCAAAAAACCAGTAATGCAGCTCAACTGCCTAATGGAGTGACATGACGTGTTCCAGCCTTTGAGTCGTCCGGTGTCTTCCAATGTATCAAATGTATTCAACACCGACACAATGACTTTAAAGGAGCCACTGTAGAACTATTCTTACTGTATTGGCGGTAGTACGGTTTATAACTGAAAGAGTAGCTAATTGTGTGAGAGAAATTCTCCATATCTTAACATTAGGAAATCAGCAGAACATATATACACCTAATTGACATCTAAATAAGGAAGAGAAGACCTCTAAATAAGGAATAACTAAATTACAGGGATAGCTATCAATTAGGGTGCTAACTCCTAGAAATTAGGTCCTATTTACAGTAATAGCTAATAATCTGGAAATTCCAACACTCCCCCTCAAGCTGGTACGTATATGTTGACCATTCCCAGCTTGCTCACTAAGTCTTCAAAACTCGGTTTATGTAGACTTTTAGTCAGGACATCAGCTGTTTGTTCCCTGGTAGGAAGATGCATCAAATACACACTTCCATCATCAATCTTTTCCTTGATAAAATGGCGATCCACCTCAACATGTTTGGTTCGGTCATGATGAACTGGGTTCTGGGCTATGTTAACAGCAGCTTTGTTGTCACAGTATAATTTCATAGGCCAGCTCTTTATGATCTTCAGTTCACTTAGTAATCTCCTTAACCAAATACCTTCACAGATACCATGCGCTAATGCCCGAAACTCAGCTTCTGCACTACTCCTAGCAACTACTGGTTGCTTCTTACTTCTCCAAGTTACTAGGTTCCCCCAAACATAGGTACAATAGCCGGATGTAGATCTTCTATCAACTGAAGATCCTGCCCAGTCTGCATCAGTATAGATCTCCACCATTCTATCATCTCCCCTTTTAAAGAATAGTCCTTTTCCCGGTGTACCTTTTAGATACCTTAGAACTCCGTAGACTGCATCAAGATGTTTCTTCTTTGGTGAATGCATAAACTGACTAATTACGCTCACAGCAAATGCAATATCTGGACGTGTGTGTGACAAGTAAATCAGCTTGCCCACTAACCTCTGATACTGTTCACGATCAACATCTTTTCCACCTTCAATATCCAGCTTAGCATTAGGCTCCATAGGAGTCTCGGCTGGCCTACAACCCAACATACCAGTATCCCGAAGAAGATCCAATACATATTTTCTCTGGGAAACGGTGATTCCAGACTTGCTCCTCGCAACTTCCATACCTAGAAAGTACTTCAGTGCTCCAAGATCCTTTAGCTCGAACTCACTTGCAAGGTATAATTTTAAGGTATCTAATTCTCCACGGTCGTCTCCTGTAATAATGATATCATCCACATACACTATAAGGATGGCAATTTTTCCTTCCTTGGAGTGCTTGTAGAATAATGTATGATCTGTTTGTGCTTGCTTAAAACCTCTCCTTCTGACTGCTTGGGTGAACTTCCCAAACCATTCTCTAGGAGATTGCTTCAATCCATAGAGAGATTTTTTTAATCTACATACCAAATTACCTTCTCTTTCAAACCCAGGAGGACAATCCATATAGACTTCTTCATGTAGGTCACCGTTGAGGAAAGCATTCTTCACGTCCAACTGTTGTAGAGGCCAATCAAGGTTGGATGCCAATGATAGGAGGACTCTTACGGTATTAAGTTTGGCTACTGGGGCGAAGGTTTCTTGATAATCTACACCGTAGGTTTGGGTGAACCCTTTGGCTACCAGTCTTGCTTTATTTCGATTAACACTCCCATCTGCATTAAACTTTACTGTGAACACCCACTTGCAGCCTACGGTCTTCTTCCCTCTAGGCAGTTCCACAACTTCCCATGTATCGTTCCTTTTTAGAGCACCCATTTCTTCTTGGACCGCGATTCTCCACTTAGGATCAGCAAGAGCTTCTTTTATGTTTCTCGGTATTTCTGTTTTAGACAATAGTGTGGTAAAGGCACGAAATGTGGGAGAGAGTTTTTCACAAGAAACAAACTTGGATATAGGATGCTGAGTACATGTTTTAGTTCCTTTCCTAAGGGCAATTGGTAGGTCTAGGTCCAAATCTTCAGTCAAATTCTCGGCGCCCTTCTGAATGGAATGATCGGTGCCATCATGATGAGTGTAATCATCAGCTTTCTCATCAGGGCTAGGAATCGGTTCCGACTCTTGACCTTGCAGAGATTTTGGTTTATCACCATTTAGAGGTTGTTTCCTGCGTGAATACACAAGTAAAGGCCGAGAATTTCCCCCTGTTTCCAATATTTTCTTATGTTCAATGAGTGGCAGCATAGGTTCGGATTCGAGATTGGGCAAGGTAGTTTGTGGTGATGGTTCGACATTGGGCTTGGTAGTTTGCAGTGATGGTTCAGGTTCATGTTCATCCCAAGGCTTATCTTCATCTAAAGTCTCCCCCTGAAGATAAGTTTGGCCAAAGAAAGGTTGAGACTCAAGAAATGTGACATCCATAGAGACAAAGAAACGACGGAGTGATGGGGAATAGCACTTGTATCCACGTTGAGTTGGGGAATACCCAATGAACACACACTTATTGGATTTTGGATCGAGTTTAGACCGATGTTGTGGCTGGACATGTACAAATGCAGTGCACCCGAAGGTTCTAAGGGGAATGGATGAGACAGATCGGAAGGTTGGGTAAGTTTCTTGGAGTTTTGACATTGGAGAGGTGAATTTAAGGATTTTCGAGGGCATCCGGTTTATGAGATATGAGGCGGTTAGAACGGCTTCTCCCCAAAGATATTTTGGAACTTGCATGGTGAACATTAGAGATCTTGCAACTTCCATGAGGTGACGATTTTTCCTTTCGGCTACACCGTTTTGCTGTGGTGTCTCAGGACATGAGCTTTGGTGAATGATACCATTTGTTTGAAGGTACTCTCCAAGAATTGATTGGAAGTATTCTTTTCCATTGTCAGTTCTCAAGGTTTGTATGGAAGCGTTAAACTGGTTTTTTATCATTGTGTGAAACAACTGAAATGTTTTACCAGCTTCGGACTTTTCTTTGAGGAGATAGACCGAACAAACTCTAGTATGGTCATCAATGAATGTGATAAACCATCGGGTTCGTGAAATATTCTTTATGCGAGAAGGACCCCATATGTCACTATGGATTAAAGAGAATGGGTGAGACTCTTTATATGGTCTAACTGGAAAGGATGTGCGTGTGTGTTTGGCTAGCTGACAGATTTCACAAAAGAAATGACTCGGATTTCTATTAATAAACAAATCTGGGTGCAAGCGTTTAAGGTAATGGAAATTAGGGTGGCCCAACCTGCGGTGCCACAACATTATTAAGTCGTCATTACTGGAAACAGAAGAAAAATTAACGGTCGTTGCTTGCTTCGCCATGCAGCCCTTGTCCTCAAAATAGTAGAGTCCACCGCTTACTCTAGCACTGCCAATCGTCTTCCCCGATTCCAGCTCCTGGATTTCACATAGAGATGCAGAAAATTTAACATTGCAATTAAGATCATGGGTCATCTTGCTCATAGCGATCAAATTACATGCTAAGTTCGGAACATGCAAAACCGAGTGTAGAATAATATTTTTTGACAGCCACACTGACCCTTTTCCAGCAACATTAGAGAACGTTCCATCCGCTATTTTTACTCTAGAATTTCCTCGGCAAGGAGTGTATGAGTAGAATAGTGATGAGTTAACTGTCATATGGTCTGAGGCCCCAGAATCAAGTACCCAAGGGCAATTATTTTGAGCATGAAGTGCAGTACCTTGTGCATAGTGGCTGGTTGCAATGTTTTGGTTACCCACGGTTGGCTGACTCAAGAGTTTCTGTAGCTGCTCTAGTTGGGCCTTGGTGAAGTAGATTCCATTCATTTCACTGCTAGCCCGAGTGTCTTCATTCTTTTCTTCGACAGTAGCCTGAAATCCTTTTCCCTTGTTTGATCCTCGAGATTTCCTGTTGGATGGCTTACCGTGAATATCCCAGCAAGTGTCTCGGATGTGGCCCGGTTTATTGCAGTGACTGCACCACGGACGTCCTCCTCTTTGGTTGTTTCTCTGATCTCCACTAGACTTGTCAATGGAGGGATTATTCTTTGTGGCTAAAGCCACAGTTTCCATGGGCATTTCACCACTAGTAACAACCTCTTTTTTTTCTCCAAGCATAACACGCCTCCTGCTAGCTTCACGACGCACTTCGGCAAATGCTTCATCAATGGAAGGCAAGGGCCGACGTCCCAAAATCCTTCCTCTTACTTCATCCAACTCTCTATTCAGGCCAGTAAGGAACTCATACAATCTTTCCTTTTCAAGGTGTCTTTTGAACTTCAGATTTCCTTCAAGATCACCCCAATCAGCTTCATAATGCATGTCCAACTCTTGCCAAAGGGTCTGCAGCTCATTGTAGTACTCGGTGACTTCCAAGTTTCCTTGATGCATTTCTTTTAATTTGTTCTTGATCTCAAATACCTGAGATGCATTCTCAAGATCAGAGTAATTCTTATTGACAGCATCCCAAATAGCCTTGGCAGTTCGAAGGAACAAATAGGTCCGGCTAATGTGCGACTCCATCGAGTTGATCAACCATGCCATGACAATTGAGTTGTTGAGTTCCCAATTGGCATATGTCGAATCTCCTAGAACTGGACGTTGGATCTCTCCAGTGATATATCCCATCTTTCCTCTTCCTCGAATCACCAAGAGGACAGATCGTGACCACTGGAGGAAATTTTTTCCATCCAGTTTGTGACTTGTGATCTGCAGCGAGGAGTTGTCCCCGAAGGACTGTGGTGTCGCTGGTTGCATGACAGCTTCTGACGTGGTGGACAAAGAAGAATCCTTCTCCGCACTTGACATCCCTTCTTCTTAATTCAACGTTAGTTAAATTCAAGGGCAGTGAGGAGAGAAAACAGAGCACTGCTCTGATACCATGAAAGAGTAGCTAATTGTGTGAGAGAAATTCTCCATATCTTAACATTAGGAAATCAGCAGAACATATATACACCTAATTGACATCTAAATAAGGAAGAGAAGACCTCTAAATAAGGAATAACTAAATTACAGGGATAGCTATCAATTAGGGTGCTAACTCCTAGAAATTAGGTCCTATTTACAGTAATAGCTAATAATCTGGAAATTCCAACAATAACATGGGGAAGAATCTTCAGCCAGCAGCAAAAACCACACTCATCAACAAGTAGATTTAGATCACAAGAAGGTTCAGTAACGTGTAGTGTGACTACGTAGGTATGCAATTTATAAAAAAAAATTCTGATACCCCTAGATGAAAGAAACGAACAAAATGTGATAAAAACCTTTAAAAGACCATTTATTTGATTTGTAACAGAAGGTCTGTGATTGAAAAATTGAATTTTCCTAAGCTAAAAGAAGAAAAGGATGTTAGCGTTTGTTAAAGCAGATTATATACATGTGGGGCCCATTTTGTGATAGCTTAAGCTTTTAGAGCAATTGGTAGCATAACATGATTTCTTGGGTACGGAATTTGGCCCCGTTTATGTATTCCCCATGATTCGTCATTACGTTTGTTTTTCGTTGCACCTCGAGCTTAAACTTTTGGTACAACCGGTAACTTAACATGGTAGAGGAGGTCAAGGTGGCCCAAGGTCTTGGAACAATTATTATCGCTTGCATTTGGCCCCATTTTATATCTCGTTACTTGTGCATTCGGCGAAGGTGCAGCTGGATTTATCTCTCCTTGATTCTCTCAACATGCAATCGGGAGCTTGCACACACGGGGGTTGGGATGGGGTAGTGGGGGGAGAGGAGTATTGAAGCAATTATATACTTGTAGGGGCAACTTCCAAAGAGCTTAAGCTTTCATCTCTCTCTTCCTCTTAGGACATGCAAAGGAGACACAAGGATAGGGGTCAAAGATTGGAAGATGTAAGAATCACACCTGGCTTAGTATGACATGGAAATTTGGGGTGAGACAAATAACTCTCTCCTCATGCATCAAGCAGAAAAAACAAAGACTGGGTTCAGTTGCAATAATTTATTGTAAAGTTAGTAAGAAGGAACAATCCTTAAACTTATGGTTCATGTGCTCTAGTAATGGAAAGAAAAATTTACGGATCCTGTTGCACAAACACTAGGATAAACTCAAAATGTCCCAAAAAACCTCGCCGCACGTACCTCTCAGGGTTGTCCGGAATTGGCTTGAGGGAAGTAATGAGGTAGTAGCCATTTTCAGTCACTCCTGAAATGCTTCTAGATCGTGGCCCAACATAAATCGGCTTATCTTCATCAAAAACTCCTTTTAGTACAACCCTCCTAAACTCCAAAGGTTCCATGCTTTTACTTGAAGTAGTAATGTCGTTGCAATTTAGGGGTTCCATTCCCAATTTATTTTGCCTGTACTCCAGCATCTTTATCTGCACAGTTGCACCAGCTTTGTTCACCGTATAAACAACCTTAACTAACTCAATTTTGCCCACACAAGCACGTGCGCGTGTGTGATGCAAAAGTTTAATTTGCACAAAGCCCACAAGATAAAGTGAAAAAGTAACTAATGATAGATGTAAACCATTACAGCATAAGGTTAGTAGTATATACAGGCAATGTGCATAAACGGACTAAACATGTAAATGGCAAGTTTCACTCACACGCATGGGCGTGCGCGCACACACAGTCACTTTCATAACAAGAAAGAGATAGAACGAAAGACAGAGAGGACAACTCACAAGATATGACATTTACACAAACATTTTAATATTCAATAGCCCACCAAATATATGGGTAATAATACTATGATATGACAATTACACAGATATTGTACCATTGAATAGTCCACCCAAATATGTGAGTAATAATACTATGCACTCGTCTGAGGAGACCAAATATCAATTATTTTGTGCAACAGAATTAACCCAATCTTTGAGGACGTTGAACAGCACCACAGCAAGGATTCCTCGTCCGTAGGGACAACTACTAGAGCCATATTCGCACTTCATGAACAACGGTTAATCAAGACCCGTGTGTGTGTGTGTGAGAGAGAGAGAGAGAGGAGAGATGTTGCTAGGGCCAAGGCTTGATTAGGTAATAGCATAGGAATTACCCAACCCCAAGCGGGAGTGGCTATTATACACTGGTTGTAGTATTTAAGGTTTTGCTACAAGTCCAATTGCGGAACTTAGAGGACTTTGTCAAGCCACCAGTGTGGGACAAAAGTAACATCCTCCGAACAACATAGGTTAATGTGGATGCACATCGTACTTGGGTCTTAGTGTGCCCAACCTGTCGGTAGGCTAACCGACCCAAAATTTCAAACATTGTGAATGTTTTAGAACAAGCTAACCGACCCGAAATTTTCAAACATTGTGAATGTTTTAGAACAAGCAACTGATAATAGAGGGAGAGCATCATGTTAACAGCCTTAGGTGGTAAGCATACAAGGGTTACATTTCCAAGTGGCAAAGAACATACATGCACGCAAGCACGCATATTTACCGAAATGAGAGGAAATCCAAGAAGGTTGATACTAAGGCGGAGATTAACCTTATCTTGTCTTCTGAAAATCTGCCAAGTACCAAGGCCGAAAGAGATAGCTCCAGGAACGAAAAGCAGAAACCTTGACCATCCCGACCCTCTCTCATTCTCTGATAAGTACGCATCAATTAATCCATACGGGCATCACTTCAAGTAATCCTCAGTTTATATAAGAAAATGCAATACGCTACTATCACCCCATAAAGGCATTGGCTAATCACAATACAAAAGAACCCAATTGCACATACAAACACAAATATGTCTCTATGCATAGTGAGATACAGATAAAAGGGGGACCTTGAGATTCTGGAAGGGAGGAGATGGCAGAGGCAGCCGTGGAGAAGGAAGAGGAACGGGGTACAGTAGGGACCCACTTCAACGGGACTGTAGGGATGAAGACGGGCCCACCACGACGGATCTTTACAACAAGCGTTTTGGAAATGGAAGCTGGTGCTGGCGCCATGATGTTGATGACGATGATGCTGAATCTAGCATTCGTCGTAGGTGATGGCACAAGCACACCACAGCAGAAGACGAAGAAAGGAAGGCCTTGGGCTTTAGTTTGGTCCAAGGGGGGTTTAAGCTTTTGTCAAAGCACTGAATTTGAAATTTGGACAGACAAAAATGCCCTCTTTTACTCAATCAACACGTGTCTCTCACCCACCTTTGGACATCTCTCACTTTGGCGATTGCAGCATTCTTTGTTCTCTCCGGTAAACTCTAGCCTGTTTACAAATTTTTTTGGGAGAGAAAAGGAAAGAAACTGGAGTTTTTTCCCTAAATAATATAAATTAAAAATTTAATAATCTGTTTACCTCATTTTCAAACTTATTTACCCGCATACCACATTTTGGGAAATCGTGGTTCCAAACCGCGCCTTCTAAGTTGAAAACGTTCTTTGAAAACACGTTTTCAAATTGAAATTTTTTCCGTTTTAGCCTCATTTCTGAAAATCCAACAAAACTTAACAAAATAAAACAAACGGTTAAAAAAACAAGCGCGCTGTGAGTTCTCTTCTCTTTTTCCCTCCTTCTTCTTCCTTCCTTGTTCCTCCTTCATCAGCCCTTGCTCACGGCTGGGCCACACCTATGAGTTCTCTTCTCTATCCTTTCTTTCTGTTTTCTTCCAATTTACTTTTTGCTTCTGCGTCTTCCATTAACATCAGTGCTGGGTATTCCAATTTTTGGATTAGGGCAAAAGTTCAAGCTCATTGCGCAATTAAGGCAAAATTTGGGAGGTCCAGTCAAGCAACATCTGTGGATTCTCCCAATTTAGCAACGTGAGTCCTCCTCTCTGTTTTTCTTTGTACGAATTTTACAGGTTGTTACTGTCATGGTTATTGAAATTTGGATTTTGTTATTCAATTAGTTCCTGAGCTGGTATGGTGTAGGAGAAGATGGTTTGATAAGGTCTATTGAAACGGGATTAATCTTAATTTTGGTTCTAAGTATAAGACCATGTGTATAGGATTCCTTATATGATATGCCATGTGTGTGTAAGATGATAGGCAAGTGTGTTTTTTTATATATACTAGTGGTTGTTCACGTGCGTTGCACGTGGATGGTTTCTAAAGTAATTGGTAAGCAATTTATCAAATATAAAAATTGTCTCAAAATATTGGTGATTCATAACAAAATATTGGTGATTGATAGAAAACTCATTAAAATACGTTACTATATAGAGAAGTCTGAGATCCAGGAATTGGTAATCTGGGTTCATGCTTCATCAAGTTGACTAAGTCTTTCATTATACTGTATTAACTTAAGTCAAACACTCAAGATATTGTTATCAAAGTGCTGGTCCATAAATTAGAGTAAAAAACCTCAACGTAATAAGTAAATAACGAAAGGCAAACACTTACTTCATCCTTTGCGTGGAAGAGCTTTTCTCATCCCTCACAATCACATAGGAGCTTGTTACCGATTCAATATCAAAGCTAGTCTATAGTTGCCACTAGAGACCATCTCTTCTTTGCAGATTTGACTCCCTCAGCTTCCTTAAGATTACTAAGAATGCTTGAAACCTCTGGTAGCAACTCTTACATAGTCCTCTCTTACTTTTTCCCCGATAAACTCAGTGGTATCTTCAGAATCTACAAAGGACATCGTTGGTATCACTGTGGGCAAAGATTTCAAAAAAAAAAATCTTTGGCTGTATAACTTCTGTTATGTCTTCCTTTTTCATTGTGCAGCTTGTTACATTTATTTTTCTGTAAATCATAGCGCTGAACTTGTCATTGTTGGCCAGATTATCTATATGGATTCCTCTTATTATAAAAAATTAACATTAGGAATTAACTATAAAAGAGATTCAATACTTTTTACTTCCACGTTATTCTTATGCGTGTTTAGTTACCCTTTCTTACTAATATATTTACATTTCTTGGAGCTCTTAGATTTAGTTCGGTTATATATTACCTCCCAAAGCCAAACGATTGATGTGGTACAACAGCCATTTGCATACCGATTGGCTCACACTGCAATCACATATATCAGAATTTTCACCGCCTTAACCCCCACATAAGAGCAACCACTATTTTCAAGAGCACCATACCTAAACTCAGTCACTCACCTTACGCCTCAACCCCGCCGTTACTACCACCTTGGAAAAAGCTTGCGATTGTTGTTATGCCTTATTCTACAAATGCATCTCAAAGGAGGAACACTATAAACATGAAGCATATATTCTTTTAAACGGGAAGCAAAAGAATTGAAAAGGGACATATCACCTTTCTGTCCTTGGCTGAAGATATCTTCAGCGAGCTTGACATTATGTCGGTACATACTCTTTTGTTTAACCGCCAAAAAGGAAATTCATAAACAGATAGAATAGCTTAAGGACAAACTCTAATGACAGTTGAGTGATACACTAACCCCTCACTGGCTCTTCAATTGATTCTCTTAATCTCTAAACATTTAAAATCCATCTCTAAGGAAACTCAAAAGAGTTTATGCGTGTGTATCACATAGAATACTCTTAATAGTAGTAACTCAATGGCTTCATTCTATTTCACCATAACAGCAAGTCAAAGGTTTCTACTTTCTTACTAAATCATTATCATTTCTTTACATATCATTTATGAACTATGGTTTCTTGGAGAGCTCTCTCTCTCTAATCTTAGTGATTGAGTTCAACAAAATATAACCACCTCCACCAAAACACCTAATGTCGTAATCTCCTGTACATCAAAAGCATCATTCAACTAACCAAATGACCTGTAGATTTGGTCATCCTACTGTCACTTATCTCAGAATCTAAACTACCAAATCCCCCACGAAGACCAGCCACTGTCGTCAAGTGCACAAGCAATATGCATATCATCTTAGTTCAAATACAGCATCCATGCAGTTGCACCCACACATGCGTATACAGATGCATACAAGTTTTGAATGACGAAAATGATCATGCAGCAAAGTATCCTCCAATGAACTCAGCATCCTATAGTCGTAGTGATGCCATAAGGTTGAACAATAGTTATGGAAAAAGTAAGCAAAAAAGGCACAAAATTCATAACCTCGCTTTCTAAGTGTTACATGGCATGCACTTACAATTAGTGCTTCGTTATATATATATATATATATATATATATATATGTTAACCATTCATTCAATGATATGACTAAGTAAAACTAATATAAAAGAAATTTTAAGTAACAGTTAATGAACTAACCAAAAAAATCAGTATCTTAAAGTAACTGATGAAATGATTAAAACTACAATGAATACCACTTTGGCATCAATTATGGTTAAGAAAATAAATGCCCTTTCAGATAGTGCATTCCTTTTCTTTCCTTCATTGTTTATACTATTGGCTTATGATATGTAACTCCACATGGTGTTAAAAACTTTCAACTAAAGACACATTTTCACAGGTCCTTTCCTTAAGCTACTATGTGTCATTTAACTTAGTTTGGCAGCATCCCAACAAGTGATGGTTCTTTGCTGCAACAAAATCTTCTTTTCAAGGATTACATACATGGCATGCACCTAGAATTCCCTTCCATACACTATTTTCTAATTGCGCTAATGAACAGACTGATGGAGAGCATTCTCATCAATTGCTATTGGATGGTGCTCTATTAGCATATTTCATCTTAGAACTAAAGAGCCAAGGTTCGCCACAAATTCTTACTCTTTACTTCTAGTTTATTGACGGGGTGCTATGTTTTCTAGTTTATTTTTTATCTTTTTGATGCACAAATTTTCGTCGTGCCTTACTTTTAAGTCAGGTTTCCTTTCTTCCCTTTTCTGCTGTTTACTTCCGTTTGCTTGAAGAGGAGTAGAGTTGAATGTGAACATGTACTTTTGAAGAGGAATTCAGTCAAGTTTAAAATGCATGTAATTTAAGCAGGTAATGAACCCACATTTTGCATTTTGATTAGAATTAAAGGTTAAGAAACAAAAAAGTACATATTGAAGCTTTTAAGTTTGGAAGTTGTACTACGAAGCTGCCTTAACATGTCAGTCCTCTAGGCTTTATATAGGCTGTAACAACCACTAGTATAGCCTCCTTGTGTGCTGATTTAGGTAACCCTTCAATGAAATCCATGGAGATGCTACTCCATAATTGATTTGGGATAGGTAAAGGCCGCAACAATCCAGGATAAGCTACTGTTTCATGCTTGCACCTTTGACATATATCACACCTTTTAACCCATTCTTTGACATCACTTCTAAGAGAAGGCCAATGGAATGTTGCTGAGACTCTCTTGTAAGTGGCTGATGATCCTGAATGTCCCCCAAGTCCAGAGGAATGCATGGTTTGAAAAATATGCTCCCTTAGTTTCCCTTCTTGCCCTATACATATCCTCCCTCTGTACCTTAGAATGTCCTGTTCATATGTGAACTCAGTGGTAGCAAAGGGTCCAATGTAAGGAGTTGTATCTGTTCTTGTATATAAGGATCTCCTGAGTAGCTGTCTTGGACCTCTGTTAACCAAGCTGGATTGATATGTGAGATGGCTTGACATTCCTCATTGTCTTCATTCCCACTTGGCAGCCTAGATAGGGCATCTGTGGCACCATTTTCACTACCTGCTCTGTATTGAACTGTGAAGGTAAACCCAAGCAGCTTGGAAAGGCATTTCTTTTGGAGTAATGATGTTACTCTATGCCCTAACAGGTATTTAAGACTACAATGGTCTGTCAAAATTGAAAATGGTTGAATGCTTGAGTAGGTGTGCCGGTGCAAAACTGCCTGGACTAAGGCCATTAGCTCATTTTCATAGGTAGATAGGGCTATTGCTTTTGGTCCAAAGGCTTTACTGAAAAAAAGCCAAGGGTCTCCCTTCTTGCATTAGGAGCCCTCCCATGCCGAGATCACTAGCATCAACCTCAACAGTGAATGGTGAGGAGAAATTTGGTAATGCTAGCACTGAGGCACTACTCAGCAAATCTTTGGTTATTAGTGCTGATCATGCTCCTCACGCGCTGATGCCTTAACTGATGTTATCTTCTTCACGCGCCTGCTGATCTCCTGTGTAGCCCTGCGTGTGTGTCACCTGCTCCAAGCCTTTATTGTTGGTGATGCTGACTCCATTGGTACCAGCTGCTTTCTTCAATTGAATTCTGATCTTAAGGGGATGTCTGGATGGAACATCCATGACAACACACTGGACAGCAAACCCACACACACACAGAGAAACTATCACACACACAACCCACCTTCGTTGGCTATGTTTTTAGTACCAAGACAGGTGCTCTGTTTTTTGGTTCTTTTCTGCTGTGTCTATTCGCAATCGCTAAGTACGATCAACAACGTACTACTTGCAGTAATGAAGTTCAACATGTATCGAGCTCGATACGTTACCGGCCATGGCTTAACAAGGTTATGGTTGCGCTTTTAATGGAATTGATGGGCTGAAAATTGAAGAACAGAGAAGGGGAGTGAACGAGGAAGAGAGATAGAGAGAGAACTTCAGAAATGATAGAGAGAGGAGATTTTCTGATTCACATTTCACATACATTCTTCCTGGTGTTTCCCCCTTTTAAGGGGGAAATTACAACCGATATTCAAACAATTAGAAGTAAAGAGCGGTACATTTGAATTTGACAGAAATTGGTCATCTCCAGGATCAAACTCAAAGGTGGAATGACCCCGCATACAAATACTAAGCAGAATTTCAGAAATTGAAAATTGATCTTTACACTTAGAATAATCCTTTTGAGAAGCACCACTAAAAATCTGCATCTCAGTTTGGAATAGGTTGCTGGGGAACTTCTCTGTGATTGAAGTGTTTATTCCAATGGATAAGCTAGCATGAGGTGATTCTGCAGCTTTACCTTCATTACCTCGTGGTGGAGGCATATTCTGTATTCTATCATACCTAATGATTTACATATTCCAGTCAAATTCCCTTGGTTCCAGCCCTTAGTAGCTTTTTGTTTGCTTTAGTTTACCTATGTAACTCATGTACCAGCTTTGTTATAGGAGAATTGAGGATAATTAGAAATCAATAGCTTGTGCACAGTCTATCGCATCTTCTCTTGAATCGGATCCTCAAGAATCCTTGGTGCGATAGAGAATTATACCGTCTTGAGTCAGAGTTAAGGCAGATCGACTGTCAGCTCTCTAAGTGTTGAGTTTTGTATACTAACCATGGACTTGAAAATCACATGGACTCAAACATGCTGCAGTTTTATACGTTTATTCTTTGCATTAAGGAGAGGTCACTCTTTGTAGGAGTAAGATGGCGGCTTTTAATACCTCCAACATCTAATCTTGGCCACTTAACAAAACATGATAGCAGGTCGGAGCTACCTTAAGGGGGAATTTGAGATGATATTGACTTTACCAATGTTCAGATCACGTAATCATTACTTTGACTCAGTTGTTGAGCCCTTTGTGCTTACCTTCTGAGAGCATTATAAGTTAGCCACCATGCAGAAATTATCGGATCACTGCATATATAGTTGGTATTTGCCACATAGAACACCATCGAATCATCGCTTAGGTGAGTTTGTACTTTTTGATCTTGTTGTATATGTAATTGTAATGTAAGTTCGTTATGTTTATATAATAGCTTTAGTCATTTTATGATGCAAGAAACAATATAGAAATGGATTGATAAGTTGTAGGCCAGAATATGTCCATCGTGTGTGTGTGTGTGTTTTTTGTTTGTGGCTTGGCGTGTGCGCAGTCCAAGCAAGCCTCATCCTTGCACTGATTTACCATGCTTTGTAATGACACATAGTTTGTATAGAAAACCTAATCATATTTCTATGCAAACATTGAAGGTTCGCCATGGCTCCTTCCGTAAGGCTGCTGTGCTACTGGGGAGGAAATGCAGTAGAAGATTCAGATGGTTATGCATATGATTGTGGACCAAAGAAGTTGATCAAGGTGGAGGGTAACTGGACATTTAATTGCTTGATGGATAAGTTGTGTAGCTGCACAAGATTGGACAAGGAACATTTCAGGTTGAAGTTGAATTGTAGGTATCCGCGGATGGTTGGAAACAGTGCTCAGACCTTTTATATCAAAGTACCAATTGAGGATGATGGAGATGTAGAAGCTATGTTTGATCTCCAATCTCAATTCTCGCAGCTGAGCGCCATTGAGTTATTTATTGAAATGGAGGCTATTGTGACGGGATATAGTTCCTCTTCCCGGAATCTTGTTGTCAAACTGTGACAGGCTATCTCTTCCGCAACGTAGCATGTCCACGCCCATAAGGGATCTAACCTCGTTGGACATTGGTGATCATGCCACACAAAGTTCGATTTTATCTCCCGTAGACAACGATATCAGAGCTAGTTATTGTGGCGGGATTTCCAATGTCACACCTCAGGGTATAGGTGTGACTGGTCATGTTTCCTCTTTGATTTTACTGCTGCATAACATGATTGACTTGGGGAATGAGGCATCAACCATCATTGAGGCACCTAATCTGGATAATGAACATGAGAGGACAGATTCGGAAGGCGAAGAAGATGCATTCATGGATAGGCTAAATGAAGATGACGATGGGGAGGATTATGGTAACGGTATAAGTACTGAGCTAGAAGCTCAGAGACGCGTATACGAGCCTAACGAGCATTTTTTCACAGACGTTGATTGGGCACCCGCTGCAGTTATTACAAGTCCTCTTGAAAGCAATCACGCTACAGTATGGCATCCCGAGCACGATGAGTTAAGAGTGGGTCTAGTTTTCAAGGATAAAAGCGAGTTTGTGAAGGCTATTTTAAGGTACCACGTCAAGCATAATTTGATCTACAAGGTGAAGCAGTCTATCCCAACTATGGTGGCTTTGAAATGTAAGTTTCCGAATTAGTGCAATTTTTATCTCCGTGCAACGTGTAAGAAGAGCCATAACTATTTTGAAGTTACACGCTATCGAAGACCTCACACATGTCCATTGAGGACGGCCTTGAACCAAGACCAACACCACGTAAACTATAGACTGATTACTGAAGCAGTCCGCAATATAGTTGAAGCTGATCCGATGGTTAGAATTAGCTCTTTAATTGCAGCTGTGAAGGAAAAATATGAATACACTGTTTCATATAAAAAGGCGTGGAAGGCCAAGGTTGCGGTTATTGCTGATTTGTATGGGAATTGGGAAGAGTCATATCGGGCATTGCCAAAATTTTTAGCTGCCATCCAAAAGTATAATGCCGGTACCATTGTCGAATACGATCCAAAAGGGCGTGGAGAATCTGATGCAATACGCTTTAAACGAGTTTTTTGGGCATTTAAGCCATGCATCATGGGATTTAGATTCTGTCGTCCTGTTATTAGCATTGATGGCACGTTTCTTCATGGAAAGTATCTAGGGACCATGTTAATTGCCGTATCAGCCAATGGAAACAACCAAATATTGCCGCTTGCATTTGCTATCGTTGAAGGGGAGAACCATGATAGCTGGAATTGGTTTTTGCAGCATGTTAGAGATTATGTGGTCCCAAGCGATAGGTGTATTTGCTTGATCTCAGATCGCCATCCCGCTATCTTAAGCACTGTGAGGAAAAACCAATTATGGCAGCCACCTTATGCCCATCACCGGTTCTGCTTGAGACATATTCGTAGCAATTTTACAAAAAAATTCAGTAGTTCGGAGCTGAAGAAGCTTATTTGGGCTGCTGGGAAGGCTACTCAAGTTCGCAAATTCAACGAGTTGATGGAAGAGGTCAAAAATCTTTCGTTAGAAGCAAAAAAGTGGTGTGATGAGACCCGTTGAACAATGGACACTTGCACATGATGGTGGTAAACGTTTTGGAATGATAACGACCAACATCTCTGAAGTATTTAACAGTGTTTTGAAAGGATCTCGAGGCTTACCTATCACAGCACTAGTCCAAACCTCTTTTCACCTTTGTGTACATTACTTTAATTTGAGAAGAAACCTTGCGGCAACCTCTATGACAGATCAAATGCATTATGTCCATTCCGTCATTCTTGCAATTCAACAAGCGAAAAGGAAAATTGGTTCTATGTTTGTGCAACCTTATAACACGACCGGTGATCGGGGGGATTTTTTGGTGAGAAATAAACGCGGCCAAAATGCACAGGTTGTGCGGCTTTAAGATAAAACATGTACATGCGGGAAGTTGACGACATATGGAATCCCATGTTCTCATGTTCTAGCATGTTGTGCAGTGGCAAAGCTAGATCCTTGTGCATTTATCAGTGCCTGGTTTTCGGTTCGGGAATATAGCAAGATATGGGCTGAAATGTTTCAACCACTGGAGCATCCAGATTACTGGGAAGAATGGACCGGCTGTACATTCATGCCCCCTGCTGTAAATAGAGGGAAGGGTCGACCAAGATCAGTCCGTTTGCGCAATGAAATGGATATTCGTCTATAGCGGCAGCCGAAACGTTGTGGATTATGCAAAAATACTGGCCACGACAAGCGTACATGTCATGCAAGGCAGACAGCTCAAACCACAACGTTTGACACTTGACAAGAGTCGGCTCCCATCGTTTTTGTTCATATTGTCTGCGTTGTATATTATGGTCAAACTTTTGTACAAACTAATGTAGTCCTTTGGCTGAAAACTCTATGTCATGTTCCTATTATTAGTTTTGAAACTTTTGAAAGTTTGAAGTTTATTTCCACATAGAATGCTACACAATGTTGTGATACAAACATAATCAAGAGTGACAAACCTTATTTCATCATATAAGGTAGTCACTTCGTAGGCCCTTTTTTGTAGCACTTTCTCACGTAAGCAACCTGCATCTACCTTACCATGCTTTTCCCATTTAACCGTTACTTCAAGTAGACCTTTTTGTCTTTGCTTCTCGTCTTCTCTGCATGACTTTAACTATCTCAGCCTGCCCTCGTATGCTATGCGAAGAAGATGGTGGTATTGCAAATGATGCTCTAAAGTTTTTTTGATGAAAGTCAATTGCATTACCAACCAAAATTTTACATCTGAGAATTGTGTCCTCATACACATCTCACATTTACAAAAGCAGCTATATACAACTAATGAATATGCAACAGCTAGTTAACATGCGAGAAGGAGAGAGCTCGAATCCCAGACAATTTAGGCCACCCAAAGGGCCTAAATTCTTACACAAGGAGTATACCCAGACAACAAATGGTAATTCAATTCCAAAACTCCCTAAACTAGATTTTCCTAGGTTTAATGGAGATGATTCTTATGGTTGGGTGAGAAAAGTAGAGAAGTTTTTTGAATTTAACCCAGTTGATGAACAATACAAAGTGAGTTTTGCATCAATTCATTTTGGAGGTCAAGCTGAATTTTGGTTTGGTACATATACCAAAGCAAAAGGGAGGGTAACATGGACTGAATTTGTTAAAGACCTTAATGCTAGATTTGCTAGCCTGTTTAGAGAAAGTATAGTGGGTGAGTTTCACAAACTAAGACAGACTTCTTCTGTGGAAATTTATTACAATGAATTTGAAGCTCTAAGGTCCATGTTGGTCAGTGAAGGGTGTAAATTTGATGAGGGATATTACATACAAAGTTTCGTGGGAGGGCTGAGGGATGATATAAGGCTAGAAATTGAAAAGTTTGAGCTCTATGATTTATCCAGAGCTATTTACTTGGCCAGAAAACAAGAGGCTAGTGTTCAAAACACTTGGCATAGCCCCAGGACTGTGATCAAACAAAGTTCACTTCCTATTTACCCCAACACTGCAAAAACTCCAGCTACCAATTCCAATTTGAGACCTAAACCATTCTTAATCCATCCAAACCCACCAGCAAACCCTGTATTAGTCAATGCTCATCATAAAGGCCTACTGCCTACACCACAAAACCCACATCCACAAAGGCTGACTAGGGGATACTTTGATGACAGAAGAAGAAAAGGGCTCTGTTATTGGTGTGATGAAGTGTTTACCCCTGCCCATAATTGCAAACATAAACAGGTGTCAATGTTAGTGGTTGATGAAGAGGTGGAAGGAGACACACCCCCTGTGTATGATGAAGAAGAAAATATAACTGAAGATGAGGGAGCTAAGGATGGGCATGAGAAGGTGGAGATCACAGCAAATGCAATTACTGGGAGCTCAACCCATAACACCTTCAAATTATGGGGTCAACATAAGAAGAAGACGTTCTCAATTCTCATTGACACAGGATCCACTCACAATTTTTTGAATCCTGCTACTGCTGCTAGGCTTGGATGTGTTATTACTCCCACTGAAACCATGATAATCATGGTTGCTGATGGCAACAAGGTGGAAAGTGATGCAATGTGCCAAGATTTTTCATGGACTTTGCAAGATATTGAGTTTAAATCAAACATGATGGTTCTGCCATTAGGAGGTTGTGAGTGTGTTTTGGGCCTTCAATGGTTAAGGAAATTGGGACAAGTACAGTTTGATTTTCAAGAAATGACTATGACCATCAATGTTGAGGGAAGACCAATTACATTACATAGGGGCAATGGCAAAACAGAAGTGAAGTTATTATCAGCTACAGGTATGTTCAAGTACTTAACCCACAACCCAGGCTCCCTATATGGTCAAATCTATACCATTACTACTCTATCAACCAAGGAAGCAGGTGAACCACAACTTACAGCTCTATTGCACAACTTTTCGGATGTTTTTGATGAACCAAGGGGCTTACCACCAAAAAGGCCACAGGATCATCACATACCCATTATTCCAAATGCAACACCTGTTAGCCTTAGACCTTATAGAATGCCCTATGCACAGAAAACAGAAGTAGAAAAGATAGTGCATGAGATGTTGGATTCAGGGATTATACAAACCAGCTCTTCACTCTTCAGTTCACCTCTATTATTGGTGAAGAAGAAAGATGGAACATGGAGGCTATGCATAGACTATGAGAAAGAATTTATGGCCTTAGTGCAAGCAGTATTGCATTGGCACACACAGCCTTTCACTGTTCTAACAGACCATTGTAGCCTGAAATATTTATTAGGCCAGAGAGTGACTTCACTACTCCAACAAAAATGTTTATCTAAACTGCTGGGGTTCACCTTTGAGATACACTATAAGGCTGGAAATGAGAACAAGGCTGCAGATGACAAACCTTGAATTGTAAGCGGCATTAAGTGACAAAATAGACATTAGGTGATAAAACTTGAACTAGGTGACAAAACTGAAATTAGGTGACAATGCTTGAAAAGCGAGATGAAGATAATAATCAGTTTATTATTATTTCGTGCATTGTGTTTTTTCACACTAATTAACATAGAGTTTGCATTGGTTTTTTGTAGAGATGGAGGGACTAAGACATGAAGGACCTAGACAGGGGGAAATTGTGGAGCATTTGGTAAATCCAGGGCCCGTCGATCCTCATGTACTACATTTGCAACATTCTCATCGTTCTAGCTGTGTCTGGAATGGAGAGGTACTTGATTTTGTTATCAACTTTAGTTATTCATGTTTAATTTAACTGATATAGAAAATGCATGCAGGTTGATAAGGTATTGACATGCCGACGAGCCCTAGGACCACTAGTTCGGAATCGCGGTGGGAATCGAAGGATGGAGCCACATGCGCGTGTCATGCAGTACTTGGTGCGAGTTGGTTTTTATGGGCTTTACCGGATCATGGAGGTTAGACTTGATCATGCTTTCATCACAGCACTTGTTGAGCGATGGCGGCTTGAGACCCATACTTTTCACCTTCGTGTTGGGGAGGCTGCAATTACATTACAGGACGTGGCAGTGTTGTCTGGGCTACCCGTTGACGGTGATGCTGTTACAGGTGTTGACACTACACGTTCCACGGATGCGTGGCATGAGTATTGTCATATATGGTTAGGTGTCAGACCACCTGAAATGGTCATACGTGGAGGGTCAATACAACTTCGTTGGCTGATGGATCAATTCATGGTGTTACCAGAGGGTTCAGATGATGAGATTGTACAACAGCATGCCAGGGCTCTTATATTGGCCTTGATTGGTGGTGTTTTACTCCCAAACCTATCTGGCGCTAGGGTTCCTCTTATGTACTTAACTTTGCTTCAAGCCCTTAATGCTGCGAGTGGGCGTAGTTGGGGTAGTGCAGCTCTAGCTTACTTGTACCGTGAGATGTGCCGAGCAAGCAGGAGTTCAGCATATGAGATTGGGGGACCCCTAATTCTGTTACAGGTAAGCTAAAGTGTTAATCTCCTTCTTTTTCTAAAAGATATCTTATCATTGATCCTTCTTTGTAAAATACCTTATCAAATAGTTATGGGCTTGGGAGAGGTGCCCTAACATGCGTCCCGAAAGAGGCCCTGAAAGAGTCCCCCCCGTAGAGGACCGGGCACAACCTGCTGCTGTTGACATACAACATAATGAGGCCGCTGGTGATGCACCTGTTGCTGGTGGAGGCCCTCCCCAGCCACATGAAGTCGAGCCTTTACCTCGAGACCCTTTGGGTAGGAGGTAAGCCCTTATTTCTGGGCTACAGTAACAGTTGGACAGTTTCATAGGAATTGTATGCTTCTATGGTTACTATCACCTTTTATGTTTATTAACCAAACTTGAAAATAACATCGACAGGTGGCTTGTAGCACTGGAAAGTGACAAGGTAGGATCACAGTGTCTCAGGGGATATAGGGATCAGCTGGACAATTTAAAGTCACCAGAGGTTTGTGCTTAAGTATTCACATGTGGCACATAAGTATGTAATTGGCTTGTCTAGATGTTATTTTAAAAAAATGTGCCTTTTACATCCCGCAGTTCATATGGCAACCGTATGACTTAGCTTCGCTACCGGAGTACTGCTTGACCGGAAGGCATGTTTGGATGACTCGATCGCCGCTTATCTGCTTCGAAAGAGTGGAGTGGCACTTCCCGGACCGTGTTTGTAATACCCCGACCTTATGTCTGGTTTATGGTAAATCCTATCTTATTAGTTATAAGGTTTTTGGCATCGATTTTTGAGCAATAGTATATTTGGTCTTTAGCGACAATGTATAACAACCGTAAGTTGTAGTTTGTGACGTTGGGTGCAACAGAGAAATGAATGAAGGTTATTTGGTAACTTGAAAAGCTATAATTAAATTAGGGTTGATTTCATAAATATTTGATCCCTCAGTTCAGTTCTTTTAATATTGCAGAGGAAAGCCTAGAGGAAAAAAAAAAAATTGATAGAGAGAGATTTGAGGTTATAAAGAAGGAGACACTAGAAGCAATTAAAAGAGTATAGATATATAACAAAGTAAAATGAAATAAAGGGGAAAAAGAAAAAGAAATAATAGATAGAAGAGAGAAGAGGGGGAGAAGATGTGAGGAGGCAGCAGGCCCTAATTGGGCAGCGCCGCTCTTATCTCTGGCGTGCCCATTGCCGGCCATGCCCCATCACCGGCGTTGAACTTCGCCGTCGCCTACACCGCACACCACAACAGAGCACCCCCGTGACCTCCATGCCGTAGCTGAGGCGCCGCTACCACCGCCTAGACGCGGTGTAATCGCTGTCGCCAGCCACCCTTTCAGTCTCCGGCGAGCACTGGCAGCGTAAATGGCAGCCTACAATCGGTGGATATTCCAACGATGGGATGCCGATGAGACCAACAGATCGACGGGGATGTCGCCGCACAACCAACAGTTGACCCATCACCGTGGGTCGTAAGCCAACCACCGCCGATGCCGGTCAACCTCCATTGTCGGTGCCGTCAGTGACTCCCACGCCATCGCCCAACGCCACTGTGTGCCGCCAACGGCACCGAACACTTCAAACGCAGCTCCCTTCACCGTCGTTGCCTTTTCGCGTGTGTACAAGCAAAAATTCCAGTGATGGAGGCCTGATCGACAAATGTAGTACCCAAATACTGTTGTGGCAGAGCTCATGTTGTCGTTCACTGACTAGAGACGTGAGTAGCCGTCGCCCTGGCATACTGCCCCAGTTGGTGTTGATTTTTTTTGTAAATGAGTTTTGGTGGTGTACTTGTGTGTTTGTGGTAGTACAGTGGTGTCGTTTAGCGACAGTGTTAGCGGTGGGTAACATGGAATTAATTTGGTGTTTTGTGTGTACAACTGTTGTTGTAGGGTGCCTGTGTTGGGGAATTGTTTTGATTTGTGATGCGGTGCAGAGTGGAGGTATCTCGGCGGTGCTTGAGACGGCTGGAACAATATTATGCCGACGCTTGCAGTATTTAGAATGGGCTATATTATGATGGTGTAATGTGTGTAATTGTCGTGATGGAGGGTGTATGACTGTGTTTTGTGAGAGTGTGTTTGTGTAACCCAAGTGCATTTTTATCTGGGTAAAAGTCACAAGGGTACGGGTGAAATGGGCGTACAGGTGGTATGAGCGTGAGTAATGTTTGCATACTGGATTGGGCTGCGGGGCGATGATGCTGTGCGGTGGTATATTTCGGTGAGTGTACGCAGTGGATATGTGTGAGTATGTTAAGCAACGGGTAGGCACTATGTGTGTAACATTGTGCATCATGCTATTTGCATAATGTGGGATGTGCTATGGAGTTGATTTTCGCTGATTGGATAGCAACGATAGTGGTGTACTATTTGTGGGGTTATTAAAATGTGGCACCTATAGTGGTAGGTTGGTTGTGGATGTTAGCAACGGTGTGTTAGGTTTTGCTGGTATGGACAATGAACAGAGTTTCGTGGTACTATTGCGATATTGTTGTGGTTGTAGTGCTGGTTTATTATGGTGCTTGTGGTGGCTAGACTGAAGTAACTGTGGTGGTGTATATGACGGCGGTCGATAGAATTTAAGACTGTGTAGATTGATGAGGCAATCTGTCAGATTCAATTATTGATGGTTGTGGCATGTGTACTAGAATGGAACGGTGGTGAGTGGGATGTGTATGACTGTATTTTGGTGTCTGGGTGGTTTGTGTTTGTTGAGCTGTAGGTGTACGGTACATGGATTTGGGTAGGCGAGTAGGTGTGGTTGTTGTTGGATGATGGGTGTAACAACGGTGCATGTGGGACGCTATTGTGGGGGGTATGTTGCATGAAGATTTCGGTTGTGTATATTTTGGCAGTAGGGCATGCTTTGTAGATTAGTGACATCGAGTTGTTGAGAGTAGCTACACAACTTTTGATGAATTGCTCGAGAAAGACATGGTGAACTGGGCACGATTGTGGAAGGGTTGTGTAGCGGGCGGTCAGATGCGGCGTCGGAGTCGTTTGAGGAAATAACCAACATGAATCATCAATGATGCCTTCGGGTCATAGTAAAGCTGGGAATATGGAGGTAAAAAGAATGGCCCTAACAGTTCTTTTAGCTAGATGTAGCAGTGAGATTGTTGCTCCAGAGACTTCGATGCGGGAAGTGCGTAGCGTCAAGTAAGTGACCCTTGATTCAACTAGTATTTTTATATGCAACGTATATGTTTATCTACTGTTAAAAATATGTTGTTTATTAGCATTGACCGTTTTAAGTACGTTTAACTGCTCTGGCTTAAATTTCCAAAAAGGTTTTAGTGTTTTATTCTCGTCAAAGAAAAATCGGACCAGCATGTAAATGATGTTTTGCCTAGAAACTAAAATGGAACTTGGATTTGAAATAATCAGTGCAAGTGAGATGTTTTGGTACTTGAAATTTTGTGAATATTGAAGAGCTTGAAAACTATCAAAATGGACGTGAGAATGGTTTGACATCAATTTATGAGTGATTGTGTTTACGAGGAACCAAAAGGTCTTTTGTTTATTCGATTGCTGTGCCCCATATCCACGGGGGAAAGTTGGATTGTTGGGTCCCGGTCAACGGGACGATACGTTGACGCACAGTACTGTTGCTCGTGGTGCGCCCTTGCGTCCACATATGTATCCCGGATGAAGGAGGGATTGTGTGCCCTAGTCAGGGGGGCGCATACCCTGACCAAATAATGTTAATCCCAGGTGGAGTAGGGATTGTGGGCCCTAGTCAGGGGGGAACGTACGCTGACCGCAGCATATCGTCTGAACTGATGTTGAGATTGAACTGGTTTTCTTGAGTTTGTGCTAATGATTTTATACTTCAGTTTTTGGTTTAATGTACTCTATGTTGTTTTACCTGATGATTACCAACCTTATGATTTTATATGTATTAATGTGGCAATACTATAAAGTGAGTTATTTTCTGCATGCTTTGGTCCACCTAGTTGAATCATTGATTACTTACTGAGCACGTGGAAGCTCATCCCTTACTTATCATTTCAGGTTGAAAGTAAGGTGATGGTGATGAGCATAGGGAGAGACAATTTGGTGCGGAACTTCGGACACTGTATGGAATGAGTTGCTGAATATTTAGGTTGTTAATTTAGTTTTAGTTGTTGACAAATTGGAGTTATGAAGAGTTTTAGCTTAAGTTTTGTATTAAAATGTAATTATGACAATGTCTTTAAGATTTCGTAGAAGTTTTAATTTCCGCTGCAGTTTATATTGGTCTTATAACGAGTGAGGCCTGGCAGAGCCCTCGGTTGGAGTCTTTTGGGTCTGCGGCCGGTCACGTGCCTAGCTCGCGGGCCTGCCCGTGGGTTCGGGTCGTGACAGTGTTTGTCCGCAATACAACATGAGCCAGGTGATCCCCCGTGATTGTGACACTGGTGGTGAGGTCCTTCATAAGATTGATCGTCGGGGCCACCCGAACACCGACTGGGAGCTGAAACATCGTGTCTACATTGACATGTGGAATGCTCGTGCAGATACTATATATCGTATAGACGCGGTAGGAGAATATGTTGATGCAGGGTACTCTAGCCCATACATGTTGTGGTACCGCTCGATCACCCGTTTGTTGGTTGGCAAACCGGTGCAAAATATAACATCTGGATACCAAGGAGGGCATGCTACTGTGGAGATGTTGGTATGTATCTTAGGCCCTTCCTCCATTTAAACGCTAGCAACTATCTACATCTTTTTCGCATGATAGTGACCATTCCCACTTACACCCTTAGTTATGCTCTAAGATCATTTTCTAGATACAATGCTCAAGACACAACGACATGCATCCCTTTTGATTTACTTAGGATTGTGTGTGTACGTTTGGGGCTGGGATGCTTTCTTAATATGATATCATGATAGAAACTATCATGCAGAGCTTGAAAGTAGGACACATGTGGAAAGAATTTGCTGTCTTCTTTCCATTCCACTTGACCCCAGATAAAATAATCACATTTGCGCAATGTATAGCCCTTTCTTTGTTCCAGGTTTTCTAAGGGATTAGGAATTGTTGGTTGGCAGATTTTCTGGCAAAAAACATGGCTTGGCATGTGTGATTGTGTGGGGGTTGGGGTATAATGACAGCTCATTTGGGACATATGTTGGATATGGGGTCCCAAATGGTGAAGTGCAAAGCAAAGACCTCTAAAATTGCTCATTTCGGATGTTGTTTTAGTGTAAATATCCTGATGTGCTGCATCACAATGCTGGGAGGTTGAAATGGTTTTTCTAGAGACAAGGAGGGAATTCCATAACTCCTGATTTCACTAAAAACCAAGCCCTGTATAAGAGAGACATAGAAAGAATGAGGGAATTCCAACAAGTTACATTAATTGTATAGTCTGAATTTGATGATTTGCATGAATATGTTGGGATTATCATATGAACAAAAGACACATGTCTGGGCTGGGAGGTTGAAATGGTTTTTCTCACATAAGCAAAATAATGATGTGAAAATAGAAGAAAGGAATACAGGGGAGGTAGAAAGGAAAATAGAAAAACTAAAACAAAACAGGTTATCCTGTATGCCTGGGTGTTGGCCTCCTGCACAAGCAAAACACATTGATCTAGATTACTGGGAAGTTCCCAGTGTTGCAATTTTCAGATACAATCATGATACAGTTACAAGCCATTCCTGTGAGCAATTCAGATTCTGGTTTACTGCCTTAGTACTAGTGACAGGATTAGGGTCTTGCTTCATTAAAGAAGTCTGAGTTTAGGATTTTTTATTTCATTGTAATACAGTGGATTTAAGGATGAAGAGAGCTTCGTATATGTCATTTGCCTGACACCTAGTGTGCTATCTGCGTCTGAACCTGCTGTGAATTAGCATTATCTTGAAACCAGCTGCTATAACTAATTACAGGTGGCTTGATGATTTTTAGATGTGTTTGGTCAATGTCATGATCTACAGGTAGAATGCTAAAGGTTTCCATTCTATTCGAGTGGTCGTTTTTCATCCTGTTAACTGATGATTTAATGTGTTGTCTGGATGCCTAAATGTTTTACACACAAAACAGCTTGATCCTCCTGCACAACCTTCCAAGCTTTTAGTTTTGCCTTTGTTCTTAGGCCTCCCATACATAGCAGACATAACAACATGGAACTACTTGGTATATGACCTGGAAACCACATAGGTTTTCCACAAGTGAACTATGTTAGATCTTGCTATTAGGCCTTCCCAAGCAGATTTAATTGAAAATTGCACTTTTCTTAGTTAATGTCAAGACGATAGTATCTTGGTTGAGTGAATTATATCCATGTATTGTTCCAAGCTCTAATTTCAATTAAAAAAGCTGCAGGGAGACCTTATTGCCGACAATCTCATCCAAGCAATCATGAGCCAATTAAGTAGTGTCTTTCAATTTGAGAAGGTTCTTCTTCTTCATCAACACAACTGTTCCCTTGATCCTTCTCTCATCTGTTTCATATCTCATCCTCTTGTTCCTGTCTTCTTCCTCCATTACTGGAACGACAGCTTTACGAGACATTTTCTTTACGTTTTTCTCTAAGTACCTAAGTGGCAGGATATGATTAACAAGAAAGTTGTTTTGATTGTGTGAAGGAGAATGGCTAAGGTGGTATATTTATAGGCAGAGATGAATCCTGGTGTTATGGCTGAGAAGCTTCACTTGTTTACAGGGTACTAGGTTATACTACTACACATGTGCCATTTTACTAAGACTTTGGGTGAAGACTTTGATTATTGAATTGATTCTAAGGAGTCTCCTTTTGAGATGAGTTCTACAAACTCTCTAGCTTCATATGCCTTACATCCTTCATGCTGTTTCTTTGACTAAATATCATGCTGTGCTGTTGCGTGATTTAATGTAAATGCATTTGGGATTTGACTTCTCTGAAGGTTGATGGTAATGCAATTCTATTTCGTAGTTAGGTTGTTACAGTAGTGACTTCTTTGAAGGTTGATGGTAACGGAAAATATGAAATTGACCTCAAACTAGCTGGTTATTAACGAACTTGCTTATTTTGCAGGCACAACAAATCAAGCGCATATTTCACCTTGCTGATTCTACTGACCCTAATGCAGCCATTGAATCCCTTGCAAGTATTAAGGTTGTGTGTCGAGAAGCACTGTCTGCCATTTGTGAGGCTGAACGAATCTCAGCCGGTGCACAACCAGAGCCACGAATCTAGGATCCGACACAACCAGCTACTCAGGCCCGACGACCACCGCGGGCACGCCGAAAGGGACCGAGACCGACCATGGAGCCGGTCACCGTAGCACCGATAGGTGCACCAGCACCAAACACTGCATCAACATCACACGTGCCACCATCAGTCCAACCTCATATGCAGGTTTTGCCCTCACCATCACCTGTAACAGCTGCAGAGCATGAGCCTTTGACATCCCATTCCACATCCAGGACACCCCCTGCTCATGGGCCATCATCTTCCACACCTAATAGATCCGATCGACCTCATACACCAGGAGGCCCAGCCCCTATATTAGCAAATGAGACAGCAGCTGTACATCACATGCCATCCCCGCTGCTTCATGAATCTGAGATGGAAGGTATAGTCAAGGATATACCTTCGAAAATCCCTCCCATTTCTACTGATCCACTTGCTTGTTATGAGATGGTACAAGAACAGCTGGAACCTATTGAGAAAGAGACACATGGGTCGGTTCCATATCACAGCTTTAGCAGTGGCGTTATAGCTGGTAGCCGAGTATCAAGTCCTGGACGAATCACTGGTCAAGGTAGAGGAGGTTGCATTTCTGACCAGTTTTTTATGCCATTCCACGAGCTCGACGAAGTCAACATCCCCATCGTCTTAGAGCACCTCATGGGATTTGTTCACCTGTGAAAGATTCAGTTTCACAGGTTACAGAGGAGCCTCCTCCTACGTCGAATTGTGCAACACAATGTGTTGTGATGGAGCAGCTTGCAAAGCGCCCTAAACTCAAGACATACGCCAAGAGGAATCCTTCGAGGGCAAAGAAAGGAGTACGAGCACCATGTGGAACTTAACTTTGCAGATTAGCACACTCATGAAAACCAGTCCCCTAACCTTAGTACAGGCAACATGTTGACTTAACTATTTTGAAAACATGCTTTGTAATCGTGTGACATTTTTGGGATGGTATGTACTGGTTATTCTTTGAAGTGGCGATGGAATGTAGCATTTAGATTAATGCATGTTAAGTATACGATGGATTGCGCTAGTAATTGATGGTTGAATGCAGCATTTAGATTAAATGTGTACTATGGTAAAGTGTAGACATGAGGTGAATCTACATCTTTGAATTGTTGTCCCCTGCTCATGGGAAATAGCTGCTCCTGATACGCGTATTATGGACCGTCACAAATTTCGCTCAAGTTTGCTTGGGAAATTATGATGAGTTTATATGTATCATGGACATGGTAGCCTCTCCCCTGAATGAATGACTTTTCCGATGAAGTTTGTTATATATTTTTACTTGCACTGAAGATATAGTTTCATTCATTGCTTCAGATAGTTTGAAAAGGAATTTTTAAAAGTGCTAATTTCGAAAATATGAAAAGGAAAAAATACCATAACTACCTGGTGCGACGGATTTTTTCATCGTTCTCAGAGGTAATAAAATACGTCGCTAAAACTTAAACATTTTTCGTCGGATGACAGAATGCCGTCGCTAAACTTTTAGCAACGGGATTTTTTTAAACGGACCGTGTTTAGCGATGGACTAACCGTCGCTAAAAATATTTTTTGACGGAAAGGAGACTTTTAGTTTGTGAAGTACCCGTCGCTAAAAGTCCTTTTTGTTGTAGTGTGTATACTGAAATACGAAGTGAAAATTCCAACAAGTTATAAATAATTTGTGAAGAATGTTTGAAGTTGCTATATTTGGAAACTATTTATATTCTTTTTTTGATTGAATAGTAAAATCATTGTATTTCCAATAAAAAAGAGAACCATGTATAAGAGCAGAAAAGTTCTTTGAGCAGAACATATTTTGCACCAAAGAGTTATATATATATATATATACACAATTGGGGTAAGGTAATTATAATTTTTATTCTTTCTTTTTTCCGTTAAACGTTTTAAACGGTACTCTAAAGCTCTATCGGCAGTGCATTCATTAATTCTCTTTTGTTTTAACATACAATGTGACTTAGTAATCTTAATAGTACATCTCAACAATTACATTATTGTGAATGTAATTCAGCATGACATTGTTAATCTTATGCATATTAAGTAAATAGTTTATGATGGAAATTTTACACTAAAAGTCAAAACTAGACCACTAAAATATTACCCTTCATTTGTTTACTGAACATCTAATCTAAAAAAGGGTATTTAATGGAACATAAATGTTACAAGTCAAAAAACACCCTTACTCACCATTAACCTATATGGAAATATCAATTAGAAAAAGGCACTCCTACAGGGAAAAAAAGGGGAATAACCATTTAAGCCCATGACAACTTTTATAGGCGTATAGGTATAACTTTAGATAGACTGGATCATTCAGTGTAGGTTGTAATAGATCCTACCAATTGCGCAAAGTACAAATTTGCAGCCACAGAAGTATTACACAAACAAATGCATTGGAGAGGTTTGCTTATTACAATGACGTGTAAAACTGATAACGGAATAAAATCCAAACACATAGTGGGCAGAGAGATATTTCACTCTTCATTAGACATATATTCATCAGATAAGTACTGATCATTGGTTAAAATATTGTTTCTCTCGTTTGAAGTGAGGTGCCTCCCACTAGCCTCTGCCATTTCTTCGGCAAGTTGAAGCATGTAAAATCGTTTTCTACGCAGCAACATTCGGTTATTCTCCTTTCGAATTTGGCTCACAGCTTTCTTACACTCCTTAACTTTGGGCCGTGACATAGTAAGTGAACGACGATGCAGCAAGGGTGCTCTAAGGGCGATGAGATCTTGGTGTAGTGCTTCTGATTCCGTAACTCTATGTGCCCATTCTCTCCGTAAACCGCAATAATACTCTTTCGGATCTGTATACTTCACTTCTTTGTAGTCGTCGTTCCTTTCACACAACAACCACACTTTCTCACGTCGCTGATAATTAGAACTACCAGGAAGTCCTGCCATCAAAAGACAGTACTTCTCACCCTTTGAACACCACTAATTTATATAACCAAGCCCACACACGTAGACACCATACATTATTGTGAGAACTGGAAAAGGACAAGTGAGTGACAAGACAAGTCACTGGCCACTTACACCCTGCATGTGTTTATTGGTAGACCAGGGCCTTTCCAGTGAAATGTTACATCAACCACGTTACTTTGTCTAAAGTAATATCCGATCTCATTTTGCTCATTTGTACGTTAGCATGTATTGTGTACTCAAGGCTGTGGAAAATTGACCTCAGATAGGCCTTAAAGTTGTGTTCAATCAGCTGATTTAAATAGGAGGCTCCTTGTTGTGTCGAAAATTCACATAGTTAAGAGTGGTGTCTTAAATCATCGAGAAGAAAATAGACACAAGTATGATCTGAGGCCAGAATACAAGAGTCGCGACAAGTATTTTTAACTTATTTCTCTGGTATTCTAAGGCTTTTCCAGCGAAGTATTACATCATTCTTGCGCTTTTGCATATAGTTCGTTTTTAAGCAACTAATTTATAAGATTGTCGCAATTATTTTTAACGTCATATGCTTGGGATGCCCTTGACTAGTCAAGAGACAGTACTTCTCACCCTTTGAACACCACTAATTTATATAACCAAGCCCACACACGTAGACACCATACATTATTGTGAGAACTGGAAAAGGACAAGTGAGTGACAAGACAAGTCACTGGCCACTTACACCCTGCATGTGTTTATTGGTAGACCAGGGCCTTTCCAGTGAAATGTTACATCAACCACGTTACTTTGTCTAAAGTAATATCCGATCTCATTTTGCTCATTTGTACTTTAGCATGTAAAAGATATGAAGGCTTTCAAAGAGGTTATTTGTCGATGGGAAATTTGTGTTCAAGTAGCTTATTTAATTAGTTGGACAGTGTCTTGAATGAGCGAGAAGAAAATAGGCACAACCATGATCTATTACCAGAATATGAGCCTCTACTCGCCCATAACTTCTTAGTGGTTGTGGTATTCTAAGGCTTTTCCTGCTAAGCAATTACATCATTCTTGCGCTTTTGCATTTATGCTCAATACCGATTATGGGTTTCATATGTACTTTAGCTACATACTTTTAAAACTTCACATAGAGTTATGAGTTGGGTCAAAATTTTTTTTTGAATCAACTCGTTGCCACATGTTTTTTTTTTTGCAGTAACGTCACGTGCCTGGCATGTCCTAAACCACTAAAAAGACAAACGTAGGTACTTCCAAACTAGCACGCCATATCAAGCTGACGAGCAACAACTACGCTTTGATTTTGCTATAGCTGTAGACTTTTCACGGTGAATTGTCCTTCAATCTGTTATTAACAGTTCAAGGATTGATGAAGCTGTTAATGAGCTATTATCCTTTCAACAACTAATATATCTGCAAAGTCTTTTCATCAACTACTTTAAAGAAACTTGCAGCGACTTGTGACATCTCAAAAAATATTAACACGTTGCATTTATTGAAGTGGACCCTTGTCAAGCATTATATAAGTATGTGTAGTGGATGAAGGGCAAAGGGCAACTAGCTGCTATATTCTTTGTTGTGTAAGAACTCTAAAAATGACATATACTCCACGAGACATTTTTGAAGCTATGGGTCGTTACTGGGCGGGCGAAGATGACTATTCGTTGCGTCCAAGTTTGCGTTACTCATCACGGTATGTTAATACATTACATGCAGAATGGTCTTATCGGTTGAATGAATATGAGGTCCTTGTAGCTGATTCACGACACATGAATATACCCGTACCTCGCCAAAAAGCAATCAACATGCCTCGGAATACACATATGGAGCTTGAAAGGGCACTGCATCGTATACGTGAAGAAAACAATAGAATGAGAGTTCGTCAAAGTAGGCATAACCTACGTCGTATGGCACGTGAAAGCTATGCAGATGGTTGCAACAACGAAGCACGTTTATATTGGAACATGAGCTTTGAACCTGATTCAGTTTCTGATGCTCCAATGTCTGATGAAGATGACTAAAAATGGTTAGTGTTGAGGCTGACCGGTTTATCAGCGTGGTCATGTCAACCAGGATGCTTTCTTTGTAAGAAATACCACGTAAAATTTATATGTTGTATTTCCTTATGTTCAGATGAAGATGGCTACAAATGATTAGTGGTCAATAATGCACGTATATAAGATGCATTCATGGCTGAGTACACTAGACCATCTAGATGGTCACAAATAGCAGTGAGCATATATATTTTTTATTGTCGAAATCCTAATTTAATCACTAAAATTAGGATTTCGACAGTGAACCTATATACTAGTAACAAGCTTTTTTCAGCCGTTGTAGTGCAAGACCTCTAAACCCATGTCCATTTTTTTAATCTCAAGCTGCTTGGTCGTGGGAAGTTGATAAGGCTCTAAGCCTCTAAAGTATTCACTGAAAACGGTTATCTAGAAAACGTGTTTAAGTACAACGATTTAAAATTTCAAGTTAAATCGTCATTCCTAGGCATTGCCTTTCTTGAAAAGCGATTTATACTATTTGACCTTTCTTTTCATTTCAACAAAGAAGTTGTGGTTGTAAACAACGACTTAAAGCGAAAAAGCCTTTCATAAAAAACATTTCAGTCGAATTCTATAACTGACGTGAACAAAAAACGTGGTTGCAAACCACGACTTGAGGGAAAACGTGTTTCCCAATATATGTTTTCTTAGAAATCGTGGTTCAACACCACGATTTATAAGAAAACATGGTTCAAAACCGCGATTTATAATAAATCGTGGTTTGAACCACGATTTATAACAAAACGTGGTTCAGAACGACGATTTATTAAAAAACGTGTTTCGTAATAACGATTTACATTTTACTATTGCAACAGAAAACGTGTTTTGTAACCACGTTTTCTGGGCTTCGACGTGTGAAAACATGCCCTTAGAATAGTTTATAATGTCAATACATCCACGAACACTTCTTACTAAAGGTCTCCAATATTTTCTTGGATAGGTTTCTTATTTTAAGATAAAGTAATTTCTATACTAATAAGCCTTAATCAATATATAAATTAATTATAATCATTCTAAAACTCAATGTACCTAATCAATATACTAATCTATTAAGACTTTATTTTGACAACTATGTCCTAGAATAATGTTCTCTAACGATGAAAATTAAAATCCATAGTCCCAAAAAATAAATTAACTTATGATATTTAGAAAAAAAAAACGTGAAATATATATATATATATATATATATATATATATTAGACAAAGCGTTGTACATTGTGGAGGCAACACATGCGATTTTCTTAGTGTTCTTTTTCCTTTTTATCCCTTTTAATTTTGCGGCACGTAATCATTTTGGTTTTGATGTTCCTTTTCATTTTATTATAAACTATTTCTGACAAAGAGAATTTTTTGTACATTCTCCATGTGTCACGTAAGCGACCACTTTGGCCGTGACAGTCTCCCGGCTCAACTAGGCTCTTTAAGCAAATAAGTTTTCAATTTTTCTTTACGATTATTAGCTACAGGGAGCGACAACAACACCTTTGTATAACGTTGAGGCATGATTGTCATGACTGCCAAAAAACCTCATAAATGTCTATTGGTGTTGGTCATCTATCTCCTCTACGACTCTTATCATTCTTCTCTTCCACGCTCATCATCACATATAGGGATAGAGACAGAGACAACATGTTTGTAGGACATTGAGGAATGATGGTTCAAGGTAGACATATTTTAGCGGTATACAACATTTATCTCAATCAATCGCACATGGACCGACCTGCACTCTAAAGTTGGTACAGTCGTATGTCAACATGTCTTTATTAGAACGAAGGAGGAAGTGCAAAGATGCTAGAGCACATCATCATATTGTTCTTAAGGATAAGAGACGTGGACTAGAAAAAACTTTAGAAGAACATAAAGCTCAAGTTGCTAACTGCCGACAACTGTACTGTTCAAAGAGGTAGCCCCTGGATGACCAAAATTTTGACCGAAACAGGTATAGTTTCATTAACTGAAAAATAGTCGCCAAAGAGGCTGCATCAAGTGAAAACTGAACAACATGAACCAATTATGGCTCCTACATGTCGGGTTTTATTGACCGATATTGAACTTGCCAGTAGAGGACCTCCATGCCCTTCAAAGAGGTTGCCTAGCAAAGTTGAAACAGATGAATATCAAAATCACGAAGCTTCAGATACAAATTTAATCAATGTTGAAATAAGTTAGTTTTTAATTCGCCAGATATATATATATATATATATATATATATATATATATATATATATATATATATATATACTTTGGTCTTGCTTGAAATATTATAAATTATAAGTTTAACACTGGTATTGTCAAAC
>JAVXUO010000010.1:0-15883 GCA_033065855.1 Escallonia rubra
TCACGAAAAACATCATCATCATCGCAAGCACCACCACCAGCACAAGCGCCAGCGCCACGGCCATCAGAAACACCAATCCAAGCACCAACACAACCATTCGTTCGTGGACGAATGAGTACAGGCTCTATGATAGATACCCAAGCCAATTGGGAGTTCAATCAAAACATTCCAGATTTTGAATACACGCCTGATGAAGACCCCCCGCATTATAGTCAAGGACGCAGCTCGGTTCGCGAAGCTACTACTCAGTGGCATAATCTCAACCCTATGCCTGGTCATGATGAAGAAGGGCCGAGCAATGCCTCCGATAACGTGCCAGAAGTCCAAAAGGGGAAAAAGAAGAAAGCCGAGTGTTGGAATCATTTCGACGTAGTTACGGTGGACGACACCCGAAAAGCTCGATGTAAGTACTGTCTTAAATTATTTTCGACTGGTAGTGGTAATGGACATCTTAACATGCATTACCCTCAGTGTGCACCTCGACAAGGTCACGTCGAACCTACCCAAACGCAATTATCTTTTGACGGTAAGTTATTTGTTTATAATCAGCGAGAGCAAAGAGACGGTCTCGCTGAATTTGTTATTCATGATGAACAAGCCTTTTCTTTTGCCGATAATCCTAAGTACTCTAGATATATGAACACATACGTCCAACCTTTGTACAAAAAGGTTACTAGAAACACAACTAGATCCGATGCACTCCGACAGTACAAGGCTGCTAAAGCACGCCTTATCGATTATTTCGATAAATTTGACGGTAAAGTTAGTCTTACTTCTGATATTTGGCAATCTCCTTATACTTTTGTTAGTTATTCTTGTGTGACCGCTCATTGGATTGATGCAGATTGGGTTATGCACAAGAGAATCATCGCTTTCGAGCACTTCCCTTATCCGCACGATGGAATGAACATTGCTACTCTTATATTAAAAGCATGCAACACATTTAAAATTAAGGATAAGATTATGAGTGTTAGTTTTGATAATGCTTCTAATAATAAAGCTGCTGTTGCAGCTTTAAAGGAGACGCTTCAACCTGTACTTCATGGTGAATTATTTCATGTTCGTTGTGTTTGTCACATTATTAACTTAATTGTTCAAGATGGTTTAGCTGCTGCAGGAGATATTCTGCTCAAAATGAGGGGTATGACAGCGTATATTAATGGCTCGAGTTTGAGAACACAACAATTTAAAACGTTGTGTGTTCAATATAATATGCCTCGCAGGAGAGCAGTTACAGATGTGGTTCACAGGTGGAACTCTACATACCACATGCTTTTACACATTCTGGCATACCGAGAAGTCTACACGCATTTTCTACTAACCCAGTTCCCAGCCGGCTTGCCAACTCAAGAGGAATGGCAGATGGCCACATACCTAGCTGAATTTTTGGAGGTATTCTACACGTCTACCAATTTATTGTCTGGTACGTACTATCCCACCTCTCCTCTCGCTGTAATAGAAATTCTGAAGATGGCTACAATGTTAACAAAATGGAGATATATAGGACCCTTTAGGGAAATAGTACAAGTGATGGATCAAAAATTTAATAAATATTGGAGTAAACTGCCTGCTATTTTTACTGTGGCTACTTGTTTAGATCCTAGGTTAAAGTTGCATGGCGTGAACGCCTCGATACAAGAGATATCGAAATTAATGCACTACACAGCAGAGGACACAACCTTGCTCACAGCAAAAGTGAGCAAGAAGTTTGAGGACTTGTTCAACCTCTATCGTAATTCTGCTGACGTGCGCGGGCGAGCTACATCATCATCCACTGCTGAGAGGTATTATGCGCCATACCTTCAAGGCTTTGAACATCTAGTAGCAAGACAACTACCAGGTGAAGGTACTTCTAATTCGGGAGGTTCGTATAATTTTTCCTCTTTTAATGAGATTGGTGTATATGCAAATACTGATCATTATTCTGATTTATCAAGGCAAGAACAGGTTAATTTTAATTTGTTAAATTTTTGGAAACAAAATCAAAACATGTATAAAACTTTATCCCAAATTGCACGAGATGTACTGCCAGTGCAAGCCTCCACGGTTGCTTCAGAGTCGGCATTTTCAGCAAGCGGGAGGGTTTTGGATGACAGGAGGAGTCGTCTTAACCCCGAGTCGCTCGAGCTATGTGTATGTTGGAAGGATTATCTTGATGCGAAATACCGCGAGCAAGATAAACCGATTGATGATAGGAAGAGCAGTGACTCGGATATTGAAATACTTCCGGATGATTAGGTAATTTGTTTTTATTTTCCTCTTTTGATCCTTTTGGTTGACGTTGCAGATTTCTTGATCTTTGATTGCTGATATTTTGGATAGACATGCATTATTATTTTGATTGTTAGAGTTTTAAGAATAAAATTTTTCACAAAATATACTTTTTTTCCATATATATAAAATAATTTTTTACAAGCAAGATATATATTTTTTCGTATATATAAAAAAATAGGTAACTTCGCCTGTTTGTTTACAAGCAGCCGGTCCCAAGCCCGGATAAAAGGAGGAGGGCCTATGAACACATTTATTATTTTTCTATATAAATTGTTATGTGTTAAGATTTTATTAATAAAGCTCACCAAGAAGAGTATGAAAATGTTTAACATATAATAAAAAATATAATGGCTAACAAATATTATTATTATATACATACATACATATGTATATTACTTATAATGAAATAAAAGGATAAAGATTAGGTTCGTTAAATTGTGAATATTGCCTAGAGATGAAATTTAAAATTGAATAACAAGAAGAAGAAAAAAAAATTGGGCCCGGGCCCGGCCCAAGCCCGGCCCTAGATATTGGGCCTAGGGCCAGGGCCTGGACTGGGCCTAGGTTTCCCTTCGACAGGCCCGGCCCGGTTGGCAGCCCCACTGGCCCGGCCCCGGCCCGGCCCCACAGCAGGCCCGATGGGCTTGGGCTGGGCCGGCCCAAGCCCGGCCCTTTGCCATCTCAGACCAGTGCCCTCCTGCTTGAAATTACTAGCCGAAGGCCCTAACAAACAAACATCCTGTTACGGAGGCTATATCATCAACGGGTTTAGGTTTAACGTAAAAGATGATGACCGAACAAAACAAACCCAAAACAGTGGAGTCTTGGTCAACGGCGACTGTTATGCCGAGAATTGCATGGATTTTTACGGAGAGCTAGATGAGATTGTTGAGCTAACATATCTGGGTTCCCAAAACCGCCTGGTAATGTTCAAGTGTACGTGGTTCGATGTCACATGCAGTAGAGGAATCCGTGTTAGCTCTCAAGGGATTGTAGATGTCAATGTCAAGTCAAGACTTGCATCAGACGAGCCCTTTGTGTTTGCTAGTCAAGCTGTACAAGTCTTTTACGCGGAGGACGTCGCCAATCCCAAATCTCATTGGTATACAACTATCAAGTCCAAGAAATTGCCCGTGACATATGACAGTGAGCTAGACTCCTTTCAAGCCGACCAACCACGTGTCTTGTTCCCTGTTGAGGTCAACAACGAGGAGGACGATCTTCCTCTTCCAACAACACTTCTTGTGGGAGAAGAAGTCGTAGATGATGACGCGGAAGATGTTGAAAGTGTTGGAGATGATGTGACCGAGTCTACTGATGAAGAGGATGAATTAGAAGATGAAGAGGACGACGAGTCCCACGAAGAAGAGGGCGACGAGGAAAGTGATGAAGATGATTCGCAAACTGAAAATGATTGACTTGTAATGTTGTAACATCACGGGAAAATGTAGTAACATTTTAGAACTTGGTGTTTATTGATGTGTTTTTGCACATCCGTTCATATATATATATATATATATATATAGTGCCGATGATGATTTATGCCTAAATTATTGTTTTTCACGTGTTAATGTCTTTGTATATAATCTATATGAAGTCAGATATGGATAGGATACGGGCTATTCGTGGCCGGGCTGGACGCCGAGCTGCTTCCTCCCCGGTTGGTCCCACCTCGTCATTGCCTACTGATGACGAGGCACAGAGTGATCGCGGACAGCCATCGGGGGCCCAGCCCCAGCCGTCGCCGTCACCGTTGCCCTAGCCCCAGCCATCGCCCCAGCCCCAGCTCGAGTCGCCCCCAGCCCGACGCAGATTCATCCCACACGCGCGTGCATTCTCCATCTTCTGTGGGTTCTACCTCAGGTATAGTTGATAACGGTGTTTCGTACATTTTCGCTAGCCTTATATTTGAACTGTATTAATGTCTGTGTTTTGTAGGATCTCGACGAGGCCGTGGTCCGACACGCGGGGTACGCATCGACCCCCAGCGTAAACAGAGAGTTACGCTCACGCAGGAGGGCCTGTAAGTACTAAAAATATCACCTCATGCCTTATATTTAAAATTTTAGGGTGTTAATTTATATTTGAACTGTATTAATTAATTTAATTACTTCTTTGGCAGGATCCTGGAGAATATGGCGAGGACGAAGATCGGCGTTCTTGTGAAGGGCCGATTCTTCGAGCCACGCCTGTACTGGAAGGACTGGGATGCCGCTGCGAGGGAGGCCCTATGGGAGGAGTGGCTGGTACGGTGAAGTATTTTTTTCAGCGTTAGTAAATGTTAAATTACAGTTTGTTTTATGTTGTTAATTTGTGTTATTGAATGCCTTACAGGAGGGGTTCACGTTTGACACGCCTCAGCAGCAGGTACTGGGGCAGCAGGCTTTCTTTGCCTACATCGGCAAGAATTACCGCCGATGGCTCCACGATGCACGGGACCGGGCGAAGAAGGCGCTGCCCGCGGGTGCCCCGATGACGGACATGACGAGATATCCCCCACATTGGATATCTCACCGTGTATGGGGGAGATGATAGATCGGTGGGCTGCGGATCCAGGTTGGGACGCCAAGAGTAAGAGCGGGGCTGAGAACAGACAGAACAGAGATCCGACGCACACGGGGGGGTCGGTGCCACACGACATCGTCCGACACATGAACGCGGTCGAGCACCCGGATCTGGAGGAGGATGAGGTCATAGCTCTGACCTATACTCAGACGCACGTGCGGAAGAAGGACAAGGACGAGACGCACCGGGCGGGCGACTATATTTCAGATATTGCCCGGCGGATCGATGTGAGTCAATTTATTTAAGTTGTTAATGTTTTTTCTTTCTATCCTCAATGTCTGTTTCGTTAATTAATGCCCTAACATATCGTTAAACCACTATTTTTGCAGGCCTCGTATGAACAGCTAAGGGGGTCCGAGCAGCAGTCCGGACAGCCATCAGCGTCCACTAGTACGGCTGCGAGTACTGGGGGGTTGAAGCGATGGCTGGATACGCCGGAGGTCGTGAATCGGCCGAAAGGCCGCATACGCGGCCTGCCTAGCACGACTGCTCGTGCCGTGATAGGAGCGTCCTCACCCCCTGCTGCCCCTCCACAGACACCGGCTCCTCGTCCTCAGTTGGACGACGAGGAGATCCAGCGCATTGCTACAGTGGTGGTGAGGATGATCAGGGAGCAGGGCACTGCTGGACAGGCCGAGCCGGCCCCGGATCAGCAGGATCCAGATCCGGGACTCGGGAACCCCTGATGAGCCCCTTCCCGTGCCCGTTCCTAGCTCCCCCCCCCCCCGCCCCCCGCGCCCGGCTTGTCTCCCCTCTCTCTAACCGGCTATATCCGGTTCCCGGCTTGTACATATATGAGTTTTTTTTATAATAAATATTTTTTATAATTGATTATATATATTTCTTTCTGTATTGATTATTGCGCGTTGTTGTTGAGAATTGAAAATTGTATTACAGGTCTGGGTAATTGAAAAATAAAAAAAAATCAAAAAAAAATTGACTTTTGGCGACAGATTAATTCCGTCGCTAAAGTATTCCTACAATCAGTTATTTAGCGACGGAATATTCCGTCGCTAAATAAGTTTTTTAGCGACGGAATATTCCGTCTCTAAATATTTAATCCGTCGATAATTTGAAAAAAAAGAAAAAAAATTAAAATTCTAAAAATATAATTAGCGACGGAATATCCGTCGCTAATGAAAAATAAATCCGTCGGTAAAAATGACATATTTAGCGACGGATTTAAAAATTCCGTCGCTAAACTATTAGTGACGGGCTTTTATACGAGGGATTTTTAGCGACGGTGAATCCGTCGCTACTTCCTTTCGCGACGGAATTTGGGCTTTCAGGGACGGATTATTGGCGTGCATGTGATGATGTTGGATTTCTTCTATTGAACTCGCTATATCAGTTGGTTGCGATACGAAAAGCCTCTCGCACTCAGGGAAGGTTGGCTTGTGCATCAGGGGCATATTTGCATATTGAAATTCCCGTACTTGTCTCATATTTTTCTTGAACTTGTTTATATTGTTTTCGTTATATTTATCGAAATCAAGTTAATAGTTAGGTCTTGCTTGCCATTCTTGTATATTTTTTATAAGATTTCAGTTCTTGCTCGATATATTATTCTCGTTTCTTTTGAAGGCAAGTGTTAGAAAAGGTTTCTAAGTTATACTCGATATGTTAAATTATTCTTTAGTACATATGTATCATCTGTTCAAGTGAACTTGCATGTTTGCACTAACGATTCATAATATAATCAATTTATGTTTGGACTTAGAATCACCGGATGCCTTACTGAGCCATCAGGCTGATCCATTCCCGATACTTTTTTTCTTAAGTTCAGAGTTTAAATATTTGTCAGGGGACGAAGAAGATTACCTTGAGGAGAATCAAGAGTATTGCGCTGGGTGAGCAGAGTTTTAGTTATTTTTCTTTTGTTTTGGAGTGCAGCACTTGTATATGGGAGGGTAGTTTGAGATATAATGTTATGTTTAGTCTTTTCATTTATGGATGACTATAACGTTTAAGCCATACTTTCGCTATTTATTTTGAGGTTTGTAGTAAAGCTCTGTTTACCCTTGAAGTATATATGTTAACCAGCTTGTTTAGCATTGCACCCCTTCTAGGAGGTGTGACAAATGGTATGCCGTGGGAGTATGTCTTCGGTAGAAGAAATGAGGAAGAAGATGACTACTATGTGTTTCAAGGTGTTTATGTGTGTGTGTGTGTTTAATGCAAAGGGATGAGCATAGTATGTGTAATTGTCACTAAAGATAGGGATTTATTTAGGCAATTTTTATATGAATTTTTATAAATAGTTAGAATTAAAATCTGACAAAGTCCAAAATAATAACCCCCATTATTTTTATGAGACGTACACTCTAAATTTTTTTGGGATTTTTCAGTGTCTGCGAAAGATGCAAAAATTAGGTATCGATTAAAAAGAATTCTCGAATTATCTACCGTACCAAATCAAGTTATCTTAATCTGAAAATTTTAGAAAAATCTTATATTACTGAGATGTTTCTTTTTTTCTAAAGTTTTGTGTCATTCTGAGGCCGATAGCTATTTTTACCGGAACTGGCTTCTGAGTACTTGATCTAGACATCGGTTTGGGATTTTCGGACGAAAATATTTTAAAATACTTTTTAGCCCAAAAATAACTTTAGGATACTTAAAATAGTATTTTAATGTGTTTTGAGATTTTTCTGGTGTCGGGAATCCCCAAGCGGTATTTTGGTAATTTGCCACCCGGAGGAGATATTTTGGTAATTTTACTTATTTTGGGTAAATTCACATATGCTATATAAATTTTACTGATTTCACTTGCGGGAAGGCTATTTTGGTGATTTAAGTATGAGAATTTTACATACTTGGTGAGGGGGCCATTCTGGAAGTATGTGTGAGTCAGTATTGCATTAAGAATATTGTAGTATGTACTGTATACTAACAAATAGATTGTTCGGTCTAGGTTAAAGTAATAGAATTTCCGGTTAGACTAACTAAGCTTCGGATCGAAGTAAGGGTTTATATCTGAACCCCGGGTAAGGATTTCTATCCGAACCATAATTTCGATAACATGTGTTCATAAGTATTCTTTTGATTTTCTATGGCTATTTTCGAGCACTGAGTTATGTATTGATATCAACATGTCATTGTCAAGCAAACCCTAACATTGAACCTGAATCGGTTGTTTGGAATCTTATCGATGCTCGCCTATTATTACATGATGAGCAAATTCGGTAACTGTTTGCATTCGCTCTTCCAAATTGTTCTGCCTAAATTCGATAACTCTTCGTATCTGTTCTTGTTATTTTTTGTGGCTATTCTTGAATTCTATGCGATGAATTGATATCAATATGTTTCATTATCATTGGATCCCAAATTCAACTCATGTTAATGCTTATTTTTACTACAAGTTTGTAAAATCTTGGAAATCTGGAGCTCCATCGCGCCGAACTCCCGGAACGTTAACATACCACATCACATCAAACCTGTCAAATGTTTACCAACACATACTTCAAAGCATCTAATGCTACATCAACTCAAATCCTTAAAAATACAATATTTCAAAGCTGCTTAAACTTAAACTATTAACTTATGCTCTTTAAAAACTCAAACTCATATAGTACGAGTTATCAGTACCGACCCACGCAGAGGTCTTACTATACATTAGAGGTGGGCTCATTGGAATCTCACACAAACTCTAAACTCATTTCCGAGCATGCTATAGTTGATCAATACCTGAAGAAGCGAGTCAAACGAATGGTGGGCTTTTGAGAGCTAAGTAAGGTTATTCAAGGAACAACCGAAAGTTTACAAAACGACTCAAGAGTTCATCCGAGTACAACTTCTCAAAACATTTCAACAATCATGAACAATTTGATAAATTCCAAAACGATCATAATCAGTCATTGGCTTATACGAAACGCAACTAGAGACAATCATAGACAGACACAAAAAAAACATTAACAATCATCCAGTTTCCAAAACGAACATTAACAATCATAACCAAATATTAAAACAATCATTTGAAGATCATTTTAAAAGCCATCGCTAAAAAATACAATGATGATTTTCCCATGGATTTCAAAACGAACCTAGATACTTTGAAGGGCAATAGGGACGGGTTTCGGATAATCACAAACAGTTTGATCACAGTATGGGGAGGAATTTTACTCAATTCCTTTAATCAGATAACGAGACATTCATTTGAACATCATTCTCAAATCAGTCATTGTAAGATACAATGGAAACATATTCAAAGATATTGATCATGGGCAAAAGCTATGCCCACGATCAATATCTTTGATGGATCAAGGAACTAGCATGCATTCCCCGTAGGAAGTAGTAACAATCTTTCCTTATAACGCCTTCCTCAGAACAGACCCCCAGGTCAACACATAAAACACAAATACAGAATGAACAAGAAATTCGATGCTTAACTTGCAATAACAATAAGCATTAACATGAATTCAAATAACCGAAACAATTAAGGTTTCAATAACAATTAAGCATACAGATATATTTCATCACTCTGAATTTCAGAATAAACATAAAGAAATAGCAAGAACATATATGAACAATTATCGAATTTAGGCCCAACAATTTAGAAGAAAGAATGTGAACAATTATCAAATTTTCTCAGCATGTAATAACAGGCGAGCATCGATAAGATTTTCAAATAACCGGTTCAAGTTCAATGTTGGGTTTTTCTTGGCAATAACATGCAGATATCAAATGCATATCTCAGTGTTCATAACTAAATCGAAAGAATAATTATGAACACTAGTTATCGAAATTAGGGTTCGGATATAAAATCCTTACCCGGAGTTCAGATATAAACATTTACCTAGATCCGAAGCTAAGCTAGTTTAATCGGAAAGTCTGTTGCTTTAACCTAAATAGAATAATCCAATTATTAGTAAACAGTATATACTAAGATATTATGAATTCAATACTGACTCACGCGTAGTCCTAGAACAGCCCCCTCACCGAGTATGTAAATTTACCAAAATGCCCCTTGTGTGAAATTACCAAAAATACCCATCTCACACTTAAATCACCAAAACCACCATTTCGTAAATAGAATCACTAAATTATCCTTATCGTATGTGAATTTACCCCTTTTATAGACAAAATTACCAAAATACCCCCATATGGGTGGCAAATTACCAAATACCTTTCGGGTTCCCTGCATCTCTTAAAACACTATTTTAATCTTGAAGTCATTTTTGGGCTAAAAAGCATTTTAGGATATTTTTGCCCGAGAATCCCAAACCAATGTCTGGACTGAGCACTCAGAAGCCGATTCTGCTAACAATAGCTACCAACCTCAGAATGGCACGAAATTTTACATCTCAGTAAAATAAGGTTTCCCTAAAATTTTCAAATTAAAACAACTTAATTTGCTAGGTCAAATATTTTGAGAATTTCCTCTAATGGATACCCTAATTTAGCATCTTTTACAGACACCAAAAAATTCCATAACATACATCTCATAAAAATAATGGGGGTTACCGTTTTGGACTTTGTCAGATTTTGATCCTAACTACTCATAAAAAATTGCACAAAACTGCCTAAATAAACCTCTCCCCCCACCCCCATTTTTTAGCGACAAAACAAACACTATTCAAATCATTCACACACACACTATTACCCCTTGATCCACACATTACCATCTTCTTCCTCACTTCCTCTGCAGAACACCCATTTGCACACACACTCACACTGCTCACAAACACACACTCTACCCACACTTAACCACATAAATTCATGCCTAAACACACACACCCTTATATGCACCTATTACACACAATTTGTAATATCCTTGTTGTTGAAAAAAAAAAAACCTGGTCTGACTGCCAAAGGCAGCCACAAACAAGAGGGAATGACACCTCATGTTTCCAAGAGGTGGAGTGTGTGCATGTAGAGTTAAGTGGAGGGTGAGGTGGCATGAGAGAAGGCTTACCCTGGATAGTTGTTTGAGGGAGAATTACAGAAGATTCAGCAGGAATCTCGAGGTAGTTTTAACGGAGAAGTCGTAGAGAAACGAAAGAGGAAGAAAACCAAGATACAGAGCTTGATTTGGAGAACAATTGAAGAAGTTATGGACCACTTAAGTCAGGAAAAAGTCAGCCTACAGTGTGCGAAGTAGCTGCTTGAGGGGGAATTTGAGGAAACTCCATGAAGCATTTCATGATAGGCCAAACTGATAAGTTATAGAAGGGAGAGAATGGAAGATATTGAAAGACACATAAGTTATTTTCGTCAGGAATCGAAGAAGTTACGGATCTTCAAAGTGAGGTAAAACCCAGCTTTGTGTATGTGTGTTCTTGGTGTTTTGATATGAGTTCTTAATGGAAATTAAGGCTGAAATGATTATGTTGTGATATGATTCCATGTTAAATGAAGTTATGGAGTCAGATAGGTGGAAACAAAGTGAAATTAAAGTGGTTTAAAGGGGATTTGAAGTGGAATTAAATAGCTAATGAGATAAGTTAGCATAATATGCATGTATAAGTGAAGAAAGAGAAATAATTCTGGGCATGCAAACCTGAAGAATGGAGCTTGGAGTGTGGGAAGTAATGAAAATGTATAAATTTGATCCAAAAGTGATGAATATTGACTGTAAATGTCGCTAAAAGTCTTATTCTCTAATTGATTTCAAACTTATTTTTGAAACATGGTTGTAAGCAATAATTTGGCCAAACACAAAAGAGAAACTTTTATTCTTTTTGAAAGATCTACATCCGTAAAAGTTTGGGATTTTTCTGAGTTTCCTAACGATGTTAAATATATTTATCCTTAAAATAGGGTTTCAAAATTTCACAAATACCAAATGAATGTATTTTAATCTAAAAATTTTACTGAGACTTTATGCAGCTAAGACACTTAAGTGTCAAAAATGTCATGACCTGTGGAGGCTGATTGGTATCTTTGAAAAAATTAGTTCCTTAGCGCCTGGTTGGGTTATCCGGATGGGATTTCCGAGAAAAATTTTACCAAATGACTTTTCAGTATAAAAATTAGTTTACATTGTTTAAAAAAGTATTTTGAGCCAATAGAGAGTGTTTATTGGTGCAGAACTCGGCATGAGGTGTTTAGGTAATTTTACCTATGGGCAGGAGTGTTTTGGTAATTTTTCACTCCCGGTAAGAATCTTGTGGAAACTCATGGTTAAGCAGTAAGAAGTATAAGGAATGAGGAAATTGAGTTTAGATAGGCACAAGAAGGACGATAGTGCGGTTGATGCACCTTATGGGTTAGGGAAAATCCGGTTAACGGATTAGCCGTAATAAGTTGGAAACAAATAAGCGGTAAGGGAGGGGGAAGGTAAGGTTAGGTATGTTTTTGTATTTTTAGGGTTGTCTAACGAGAAATATTTTATTTGATAGGTGATTCCGTTGCTGAGAAAATCCGGAAGCGAGGAGTTCATCCGCTATAAAGCCACAGGTAAGGATAGTGCGGTTCTGTTATGATATCCGTTGTTTTGCTTGGCATACCGTGTTGATGATGCTTGTGTTGAACTCCTATATTTATGTTGGAATACCGGTTGATCTTATGACCCAGTACTTCTTGTTGACTTGTGTTGTTGAGTACTTAAGGTAGAATGAATACCCTTAGTCCGCCCGATAATAAGCCCAAAAGCGTTGTTGAGGACTTATGATCGAAAACACTCTCTAAGTCCGCTCCTTTGATGAAAACCTAATATGGACAAGACTGAGATGAACACCCCGTATGAAGGGGCATCATTAAGTGGAGGGACAGTGAAGTGAAGTAACTGGTGGTCAGTGAAAAAGAAAGTAACAGATAAAAAGAACGAAGCGCGATAGAGTATGTTGTGTCGTGTCGAGTCAAGCATGCATTACAATTGATTTTATTTGATGTTGCTGAATTTATTATCTTGTTATTCTCATGATGATTATTTGATTTAGTATTTTCTTTTGCATTGCACTTGCATAGTCCATGATTATGTCCAAGTGGAAATGATGATGTTATGTTAGGCTTGAGACGCTCAGTCTGAACAAAGGTGATGCAGCAAGATGGTTGCAAATGTTCGTTCTTGGCATCATTAAATCCTTTGCCTTCGCTGAAAATTCATGATCGATTCTTTGATAATTTTGAAAGGGTTGTACTTTGTACTCCTCGTATTTTCCTTACTAGGCGACTTGCGCTCATTCCTTATCTTATGTTTTTTTTTTCAGGTACTAGGTTTGAACAAGGAGAGACCTCGGGTAAAGGTAAAGAGAAATTATGCTGAGGTCCTGTGAGGAAATATATATCGCCACGATGATGTAAAATTTGGTGTAAATATTAAGTCGTGTTATGTTATGCAGTTTTTGCTGCAATACGATTTGTACTATCATGGAAAATTTTTGTAAGGACGTGCCGTGACGTTCCTTTATGATCTTAAGGTTGTAGTTGCTCTGTGTTGTATTTAAGATTGTGACGTTGACATGATTGACATCTCAGCTCCGGTGACGTCACTTGGGCTGGGGGTGTCACACAATTACACAAACATAATGCACACAGTCACTCATCCGAAACACCCACTCAAGAACATGCACTGTAAACGCCACACACACACACACACACTGCCACACATACTCTCGGTAGCTCACATACACACACTAAACACACTCTAACATATTTTATCCCATTTTACACACATATATACGCACAAATTCACACACATACACACTGATTACCCCCACGATAGCCATGAACACAAACTGCAACCACACATAGCACACTGCACACACTTGATACACATACTAATAAGCTGAAAAAAACACATAATTTGCACCCACCTAAGCTGCAAATACCCATAAACCCAAGAAGACACACATAGACATGATCACCCCACTGCCCGTGACCAAACACACATTAAATACACACTAAATACACACACTGAAAACACACATGACTCACTATATTCACACACTGAAATTACATACTAAAGAGCAAAGGAATTACCCTAAAGATTCTTCACACACTCTCTCTCTCTCTCTCTCTCTCTCTCTCTCTATTTCCTCTTCTTCTTCCTTCCCCTTCCCTGAGCTCCCTAGTTTCCCTCTATTTTTCTTCCCTTCTTCCCATGTTCTGTTTTCTGTTACTGTTTCTCTCTTTTTTTTTCTTTCCGAATTTCCCTCTTCTTCTTTTCCTTTGTTTCCTTTTACTTTATTTCCTCAATTTTCTTAAGATCCTTATCTACTCATTAGTTTAGTATAAAATTTTATTAGTCATCCAATTAATAGCAAGAGGTGGCAATTATACAAGACATGGGTTCTAAAATCTTAACACGTAATGCCATTTTTTCAAAATTGCAAATTGGGCCCCAATTTGTAATTTTTCCAAAATTGCACATAATGCCATTTTGTAAATTTTTTTTCAACTTCCAAAATGCTCCCGAAGGTTTTTTTAATTATATTTGTGCCCCACCAACTTTTAAACTCTTGATTAATTTAACACTAACCCTAGATATCACCAAAATATATGTACATACCACTCATTTCATTATTTGTATCTAAAAATAATAATTTACAGTTTAGTCGCCCAAGGTTTCTCATATTTACAAATGGCCCCAAAACTTTATAAAATTTACATTTTGACCTCAAAATCATTTTAACATTTAATTCTCTACTAATCTCCGAGCATTGCTCAAAATTATTGCCCCTTTTTTCGGTCACAAATAATTATATTAAATTGCTCAAAAAAATGCAGGATATTACATTCTCCCCATCTTATAAATTTTCCATCCTCAAAATTTGATATCAGATCTCTTATCACTTATAATATCTAGACACTATACTTCCGCTGCGTATCTCTGACAACTACCACATAGTAGCTAAGCCACCTCAAATTTTCGCGCCCAAATTCTTGTCCCACAAATACTCGAACACAACGCTTACATTTTAAATCATGATACTAAACTGAAACCCTGTTAGGCAAACACTTGGCTCTAGCCATTCCAGAACTTCACGAATGATGACTTAGCTATTACAAAACTCACTGAACAAAATCTACACCCTCCGAATTCAATGCACATAGAGTGATTTAAACCAAGTCCTAATCTATCATGTTTCAACTGCATTATACTGATACTATATCAGAGACTCTATCGTTTGTACAATCTACTTACCGATGGCAAGCTTAACTTCAAGCTTAAGGTGTTAAAAAACACTAAGTGATGGTCACGTGTAACTTGCACTCCACAGAAGCTAACGTGGATAACCAATTCCTATAAACACTTGCATGTAACAAAAAAAGACAGGAAAAACTATAACCACTAGGTTTTCACTGCACATTTTGGTATCTTAAATCAAACGAGTCCAAATTGTTACCGAATTCGTCACTGAGAGATGTGTTATCTTAACATAACGCAAAATATGATTCTGCATACCTATACATTCATTTCCACTCGAGTTTAAGGCTCTAAGTTATCACATCACTTATGATTCACAATCACGTTATTTATCAAAAATCTTATAATCTTATCCTTCGACCATCTTTTTTGGTTAAACGTTTAAACTCTTTCAGTTTTAAAGGCAAGTAACATGCGGCTACTATCGTGTCTTCCGCCAAAATCTCAATCTTATACCGAATTATCAAATAGATTATCAAAATTTGATCCACGTTCTCGAAGTCTACTCTCACTCACTGATCATCTGAGGCTTGAGAGTCTACATAATATCATATTAGGGCAGGTGAAACTATGCAAATCCCTAGCAGGTAAACATACACGTACATAACATATTGTTAATTTCCAAATCAAGAATAGAACACAGCAAAATTCTGATAATCATATTAACCACAAGCAGTAAGTATAACATGTTATCATTTTAGACCATATTAAACAAACACCAATAACAAAGAAACAGTGATGGTTATGCAACAAAACACCTGACATTAATCACAACAAACACTGATCTCAATCAAACTTTTAGGGACCAAATGACAACAATAATCACAATCAGGCGATCAAAACGCGAAAATCTTTAATAAAACCATACCTATTGGCTCTCGAAAATCAAAATGCAAATATGCGACATTCCAGAAAAAATGACAAGTATAGAAACAATGGTATAAGTCTGACGAA